>JAZEWU010000009.1:2545324-2556286 GCA_036362915.1 Geotria australis | reverse complement strand
GAACACACAAACTCCACACAGAAAGGCGCCCGAGCCGAGATTCGAACCCGGGGGCTTCTTGCTGTGAGGCGCAGATGTTACCACTGCGCCACCCTGCCATTCTCCACAAAGTGTTGGTGACGTCACCACGGCGCTTGTGCCAGGCCGTATGCATCTTGATGCTGCATGAAGTGTCGAAGATTTGCTGGCGGGAGGTCACGGGACATACTCAGGTGTTCATGGGTTGCCTGACTGAGGTGACTGGCAGATGCGCCACCTTTACTGCATGCTGTGCCGACTCACTGTGTTTTAGCCGCCCAAAGCAGAGCTCACCTAATAGAAAGCCCAAACCAGCAGGCATTAGCCAAGGAACAGCTTCAATGGCACCATGAGGCAGTCCTCACAGAAAGAATGTCCTGCCCGAGGCAATCCGATTCCTGTCTCAGATACCGTTATGTGTGGAGTTTGTGTTCTCCCCCTGTTCTGCGTGGGTTTCTTACGGGTTCTCCTGTTGTGGATAACGTCTTAATATACAGGAAGCAGTGTCTGGTGGGTTGGCGCTGACTGACGGCCTGGCTGACTCACCCCCTCCCTGCGGTTTCCTTGCGCCTCCACACGCGTGCTGTGTCCGTGACCAGGCGTGGAATTTGTGCATGTTATAACTTATATTATTCTTATTAGTATCATACAGTGGATTGACAAAGGGCTTTAAATCATTAATAATATGTTATTACGAGGCCCGTAAGGAGTCGCCTCCCATGCCCCCACCTGTGTTATAATGAATTGCCACGATTTGGAGGTCACAATTTCACTTAAGAATTGATTTGTTTTCAGATTGGGGTGCATTGTAGTGCCTGTCGTGACAATGATGGTAAAATGAAGTGTTTACATACAACGCACAAATCAAAGAGAACCGATTCTCACACGCACAATGCCATGCATCTATCCTGCACAGATATTCAGTTTAAGTTGATGAGTTAATAATTTATAATTTTATATTTATAACGTGCACATATTCATGCAATGTCTAAGATATTCATTCGACGCGAGAAGGGCTCAGAGGCGCTAGGAAAGCACAGAGAGGTGGAGGAGGCAGCCAGGTGGTTTGCTTGGCTGCCTCCTCCGTTTTCAATATACAGCTGAAATCGTACATTTCTATGGCTTTGCTGTCAATATGAGAGTTAGTGGTAGGCAGTGACGGGCCATGTATTTTTCACCTAGGCCTTCAGTGATATGCTCCCGCAATTAAACCACCTTCGAATTACCTCACTATGACCATAGGGCTATAGGCTATTGTCATTCGACGTAACCACTCCATATTCACAGTGACAGTAACCCATATTGAGTGGATTAAAGTGATTTAACACGAGGCTCAACACCTATGAGAGTTACAATACACTAATTGAATATATGGTGACTGAAACCATGAAGGATGTACCACTATTACGCAGTATGACAGGATGTTGCATCACCAATAGACATTGCATAGCCCAAGTCTGTCTATCGGTCTGTCTATCGATCTGCTTCGCTCCGTTTCAGTACTATGGACAGCGCGGCACCCTTCCTCACAATTTCCAGCTTTTCTTGAAAGGTCTTTATCGAAAAAAGGCATTGCCAGTGAATGCACCACTAAATCCATGTATTCTCCTCCTTCAGCCATTGTGCGATAAAAAACAACAGGGCTAAGTAAAAATCTTAAACAAAAAATCTAAAGCACTACATCTAAAAATCTAAACGTCACGAAAGAAAGTGTAAATACATTTTAGATAATGCTACGTTACATGCTAGATAGTTTTACTTCAGTTAGCTAACTGGCCCTCCGATCACGCCACACGAAAAATGCTGACGTAGGCGGCTAGGCAAGCTAGAAGGCTCCGGCGTGTCAAAGAATACGCCCAACATAACGGGAGGCGCGAAAAATTGCGAGGGAGAGAGGGAGAGCGCTCGACATGGCTATCCCGAAAGAACAGCTCTAAAGAGCAACCATCAGCATTGCTTGATGTTATTCACAAAATATATAACACAATGCATTATACAGTAAAACATATATAGATATATGTGGCAGTGCTCTTTCCTGCCTAGAATTTTTACGTGTTAAAAAACGGCTTTTGTACCTGCGGGGTGCGCGTTTTGACAGGGTGTTCACATTTAGCAGTATGCACACAGTAGCTCCACTAACCACACATTAGCAACAATTCACTGAGAAGAAGACACGGTAGGGATATTGTGTATTCAAGCCACTGGGATTTTGTGCATTTTTTAGAGAGTGCCTAATTTCTCAACATTGACCCATTAGCATCGATTGATGCATACATCCATTGGCGCTCAATATTTTCTACTAAGATTAATTTATCCCTTGAAATGCTGTAATATCATCATGCCGAGTTTGCATTACGTCACCTCACTATGCATGCCTTTCCACGGACTTTGTATTAAAATAAACCTATTTTTTTCTTTCAAGCCTCTCCCCTTTTATCCAAAAATTATATTTTTTTAAACATGCTTGGTTACATTTTGAACTGCATATAAACCCGTCAACATTTGGCAAAAGGAATATGCAATACTTTTTATCGTTGCTAATTGTTATGCTGTATATAACGTTAAGTATTCAGGCCATATGACAAGATATACTTAATCATACCATTGCAAGCGAATTATTATATCATTTGACGAGCTTTTATGGTTGCATCGTTGCGAGCTTGTAAGTCATTGGAATAGGACACATAGGCTGCTGCACTATTTTCGCGTAGATTGTTTTACTCAAAACGTTCTGCCCCCATGCATCAGGCTTATGCAATGTCCTCTCAACCATATTGTCGGCATTTTAAGTTGGTAAATGCACAATTCAGTTTGTCTGAAATATTTTTGCTCACAAACCTCAAACTAACGTATCATTATAGTTTATGTAATAAAGTATATGTTATAGATCTTAGAATGCGTTTACCAAGCATATAACTGTCTAACCCGAGCTAATAATGCTTTTGGTGTTTGCATAATTCTCGTATTGTTCTTCTTTTGGTGACCTTTGGGCTAGCACTGGTGAGACAAAGCCATAAAAGAGGTGCAGGCCAGTCGTTTTAACGACACTGCTTACGTTATCAAAGCATATCGTGTGCATTTTTTGCCACAAGTATGCACAGTTAATGCAGAATTAACACCTTGTAATAGACTTCCATTTGATGTTTGAACATCTTATTTATGCCGGAAAGGGTAAAGCCTTTTTGTAAATCAATCAATGGAGTATATATTAATTACGCAAGACACACTCTTTTTTGTGGTTTGCTGCATAGTGAATAGCGCATACACCCACTTCCACCTAGATCTTCAAATGTATTCATTAGCTCTAATTGGATGAAATGTCATTTATTCCCACGGGCAACGTTTGTGCTGTCGACTGTTCATGCAGCATGGAGATGAAACTAGTGAAATTTCGGAAGGGCGAGAGTGTCGGCCTGCGGTTAGCCGGTGGGAACGACGTGGGCATCTTTGTGGCGGGCGTGCAAGAAGGCAGTCCTGCATCAACCCAAGGCCTGGAGGAAGGGGACCAGCTGCTCAAGGCAAGGCTACAGCAGCATCTGTGATTTCGGATGTATGCATGTGTGCGTGCGTCTTTGTTGGGGAGGGAGTTGGCTCAGTTGGCAGTGGGAAGTAGGGGTCGTGCATCTTCCGGTTACATTAGCCAGGTCAAGGTAGAAGCGTTCACGTCGCGATCCCTGTCAGGTAGTACTTGGTATTGCCTGCGAATTCTACCAAACACTTCGAAGCCAAGCTGAAAGACGACGATGTCCAGAAGCTAGCCATCGTGCTTCGAAGAATCGCAAAGAAGAAGATTAGCCAGTTAACCTATAATAACTAGGTCTGTCCCGTGACCTCCTGCCAGCAATCCTCTGTAACTTCACGTGGCCTCTAAATGTTCCTTATTTGGCACACACGTGTGGTGATGGCATTGCCACTTAGTGGCAAATGATGGCTGTCGGGAGTGGTGCCGCCAACCCAGCAGCCCAAATATGTAAGTGAGTGGGAAGTCTCATCTGAACATGCTTTGGACCTCCCCTGGTGATTTTGTCCTGACATGTAATGAGTCTATAAGCTTCTGGGAATATTGTGTCCCCAACGAGAGGACATTTGTCAATATGATATAATTTCTGCGATGGTATTGGCTTGCACACAGACACCAAAACACAATTGTTTTGGTCATGCGTAAAGAGACAATGTAGGTGCTCTTGTGCTCTTTAACAATTCAGCAGTCACCCCACCTCCATTGCTATAACTCTAGTTTAATGCAATAGTATGGCAAAGATATAATTTTTGAAAACCCAATCAATAGTAAAATAACAGAGTAGGCAGGAAATATGGCCCAGAAGAAAAGAAATATAAGCATGCCAGCAGTTTTATAGAAATTTCTAACACTGATCACATATAGTTCTCTTAACTTAGCAAATGTTAATCGATGCACAACTCTGCATTAGTACAGTATTTAATATGGCTTGATATCAATAAATATTTTTTAATTTGATATCGATGTCCAAATGTGTTTCAACTACAGTTGCTCTTTTCTACATTTACGTTTAATTCTTGCTTGGCAGATGGGTTTTCAATACTTCACGGCAGTGGTTCATAATAGGGCGATTCATTTTTTTTTCGTCCGCATTACGTAACGGAAATGTCCGTTGTATAATGGATGCGATTTGTATTAGCATTCTTGTGCTATTGCATCAATTCTACATCTCTGGGATTTCCATTGAATTGTTATGTAAGCAAATAAATGCTTGTTGTTTTTGCCTTGTTGCATTGGCCCACAGCCTGACTCAGTCATGACAATTAAGTTTGTCAAAACAAAGTGCCCCAGCAGCCCCACAAAAATAATGACTGCTGCCTGCGCTGGTTAACAGATTGGCTTGTTACGTCGTGTTTCAGGTAAACAATGTGGATTTTCAGAACATAATTCGAGAGGAAGCTGTGCTCTTTCTCCTTGAGCTGCCCAAGGGGGAGGAAGTCAGCATCCTGGCTCAGCGCAAGAAGGATGGTGAGCCTTAATCATCTCACTGGCACAATGGTGTACCCAGTAGAGGGAATACTTTAAACAGCTGGTTGCTGCAAAGGCAGGGTCTCACGGTGGAATATTTTCGTCCAAGTTTTTTTTATTGCAAAAGATAAGTTGGCATGCCTGCTTAATAGTTTGAAACAGCTTAATTGGTCTCATAGATTTTCAATGTTGGGTTGAGTTTCAAACACTGGGCAAAGAGTTTGTGCAAGTGCCTCACCCAACCCTAACTATTGGGCACATTGATTCTTCCTTGCAGGCCTTGCAATTTGTTGATGAATGAGCATTGCTTGATCATTGTATTACTGAGTATTTTCATGAGTGTGGCTATGTGTAAAATGTCGTGATGTTCAGTCCAACATGAAATTAGTGTTCCCCTTGAAAGATTATTAAAACGAGTAAGAGTATTCATCAGACATTGACAGTGTGAAACGGAATGGCATGTAGAACAGTTTGTTCGTTACGATTATCGACACAATCAATCATTGATAATTTTTCCTTCCCCTTATACACCCCAAATTACTCATGCTGCCCTATTTTAGTTGTACCAATTTTACAGTAATTCTTTACCCTCATAAAAATTCACCACTTTACACTGCATGAAAAGTGCCAAATGATCAAATGCAGCCACGCAATGAATGGGTTTGATCAAAGTGGGAAGTGTTTGGAGAAACACAGATGCCACTCAAAAAAATGAAGAACACTTGCAATTTTAACAAAATTATGATTTTTTTGTTCCATTAAAATCTCATAATTCTGACATCTGGCAGAATGTACGCAACCTGGTAATCCCTTGGCAGTCACTCATCGTTTACAACGGTAAAATCATTCATACTTTCTCATCATCGGCAGTTTTAGGCGTGATGTGGGCGGCATATAATTAGCATCAATTTTCAGAAATTGCAGTTATCTCATAATTACACCGAGTCTTCATGGAAGATGTATGGGCATTGCATATAAAGTATTTTAAAAGCAAAGCTAAATGTGCAATGCAGCATAAGCCATAGAACCCTACAGCTGAACATTATGATAAAGATATAGTGCCATCTGCTTGCATACTTTTATTATACGCTAATTCATATTCTTACTTGATTTAATCAAACGGCACATTTCAGAAATCGTGCACATGAAGCACACCCGTGCAATATGTTCTAGTTTATAAAATCCTGAGGGTTTACTGTAATTGTACAGACATGCTATGTCATTTTATTCTTGAATTGTCAATTGCATGATATTAAACACGTTCTTTTCTTTATTAACACACTTTCATATATGCTGTGCTAAGCTTGGTTGTACACAGAATTGTAGTGCTTTGGAAGAGAGGTTGTTGGATCGCATAGATCATGCGCTGTGGAACTCCCAACCCACTAAATTTAGAGGTTGTCAGAAGATGGCAGTACATCCAGTAATGTGACCCCAATGCCCAGGGTTTTTAATGTTTCCCCCCCATTGATGTGTTTTATCCTAGAATATATGTATATATTTTCCCCCCTTGTGAAAGGTACTAATTAAAATTGAATTGGTGAAACATCACAAAGCACAACCTGGATGAAAATTAGTATGTTATCCAAATACAAAGGACACCTTCACAACACTGTTTTTATTGTTGGTGCTTACTGTCATAGGGCGTCTCGAGTCAGTTGTAGACATAACAGATTTTAGTGACAGGACACATTTTTCATTTTATCAACCACTGCTTATATACCACAAAGTGATATTTTACTCATTATATCTGCACCAGATAGATGACGGGCTGAGTTGACCCCTGAGATCGGATTCTCAATTCTTGACCTCTCAACTGTGATTAGTGCACCCTAAACAACACCTGCCTGATTTAACAATACAGAAGTGAATTTATAAACCTGTATCCTAGTTGTAAAGCACACATTTGGTGCTACTGCAGCAGACGGTAGTAGTGTAGTGTTTAGACCATTGTGCTGGGAGCCTGGAGACCTGAGTTTGATTAATGATCATGACCAACATCAGTGGCGAATATCTGAACCTGTCTTAGGCCTTTCCTATGTTGACTCAACCTTAAACTAGTACTGGGTGAGGTGTGATATTATACTAATAGTAATACAATTTGTAATGCACGCAAATTCCACGCCTGGTCATGGACGAGACGTGGTATACGGAGGCACAAGGAAAGTGCAGCCAGCCGGTGCCAACATTTTCCAGACACTGCATCCGATATATTTAGATGTTGTCGGCCAATTAATTATTTAGTGTTTTTTTTACCTGTGGTAAGAAACCGGAGAATGTGGAGGAAACCCACGCAGAACGGGGGGAGAACACACAATTCCACACAGAAAGGCGCCCGAGGTGGGATTTGAACTGCGGTGGGTAGGACTTTCTTTCTGTGAGGCACAGAGGTTATTGCTGCGGCACCCTGCCGCCCAGTGTGGCGCAACGTAAGCAGTGAGGAGACAAAGTTGGCTTGGTGTAGTACTGTCCATCCCGCACCCGCTTGTGTGTCATGCTGCTCTCAATAGGTTGCTCGCTAACGGTAATTTATACCGCTATACCGGGGGGTTTTATGTCTTCATGATGTGCTATTGCAGTCTATCGGCGGGTGGTGGAGTCAGACGTGGGAGATTCCTTCTACATCCGCACGCACTTTGGCTACGAGAAGGAGACGCCCTACGGCTTGAGCTTCACGCGGGGCGAGGTGTTCCGGGTCGTGGACACCCTCTACAACGGCAAGCTGGGCTCGTGGCTCGCCATTCGCATCGGTCGCAACCACCAGGAGGTGGAGCGTGGCATCATCCCCAACAAGAACAGGTGGGGTCATGCACGCAAAGCAACACGACCGTCTCAACAGATCCTAAACAAGCCTTTTTTCCTGACATAAATATCACGTGATGTTGTGCGGTGTCAACGTTAGCATGTACTTTGTTGTATTAAAAACCTTTTAAAAATAGAATATCGAGCTAAATTTGTTGATTATACGTAACCAGTAATGGGATTTTCTTGACTCTTAGCCGGTTACACTCCACGGGAGATGACTTTGTTAATTGACAATGCAGATAATGTGCTTTAAAGTATTTAACATGATACGTAAAGTGGTGTTCAAATCTAGGCTCATCCTGTCCGTAATTTTTGAGTCCCAAATTGTCCTTTGGATTTATCTATACTCGTTATATACTGTAGAATTTACCAAATAATATTTGTTAAAAGTTTAAAAAATGCATGTTTTTAATGTTCTAGTTATAGACCCAATATTTGTTCCATATTTTAAGATTCTAGAACTTACAGCTGTTCCATCCTGATTAATAGATTATCACCCAGCAATGAATGAAGCTAAGCTCGTGATGATTCATAGCACAAAGTGCAAACATCTGCATGACCCCTCACCCCAATAATAATACTTTATTTATATAGCACCTATCATGCAAACAGCTCAAGGTGCTTTACAGTTGGCATAAATCAACATGGTAGAAACAGAATAAAGCAATGACACAAAATACAACCGTAATATGTCAAAAATAACTTAACTAAAGGCTCCTCAGTGCCTCTATCAGATATACTTAAACAAGTGGCGTAACTAAATTTTTAATTATTTTAAATTGTCCTCTAGGTTATTAACGGTTTGCTGTAAATGATTTAAAACAGTTTGGACACTAAATGTACAGTTGTAGTGCTCTGCTTTTTGAAGCATATCAGGATTTCTGGTTTTAAACACATGGGTTTATCGCCCCCTGTGGGTCAGCTGGCGGAAGCAGTGACTCACACATAACGGTCGTGTTTAAGGGTTGGTGCGCAACTAGAGCTGGGACAATCGATTAGTTGATTAATTCTAACTAGTCGACTGCAAGCTACAATCAACTACTTTCCTTCTCGGCAATTACTCGGGCCTCTTTTAAAATGGCTGCCACCCTCACTAAATGCCTCGTGAAGACAAGTTACGCCCTGACATGTCATGCCCCAGCATGACGTGGCATCTGATGCCAATGTTATCACCAAACCCCATCCATTACCTCCCATCCAGTGACAAATGTGGTAATAGACATGAGACTCTTTTTTCCAATTATTTTCAGGTCATCTGATTTTAGTTGTCCAAAACCATGATAGGTGGAGTAATCGATTCCGCAAATCATTAGCTCTCCCAGCTCGACGGGCAACCCATGAGGCAATTTTTTTCCCAACAGCCTATGAGTAATGTGTAGAAAAATGGTACCACGGTGATATTTATTATTTCATTTAGTATACTCTGCATTTGCATTTCACAATTTATTGACTTATTTTATTCAGACACTTAATCATTGGTAAACGAGGATAAATTATGTTATCAAATTAGCATTATTCATATCATCATCACGATTATAATTACTCGACATTTACTGCACGTGCAAGTCAGCTGTTTTAATGAAACTGAAGTACATGCAAAACTGGGCATTTTATCATCGTTTATCTTAATTGCATAATGTCATAAGACAAATAAGCTGTCTTTTTATGGAATTTGTACATCCACAAAAAAGTGTTAAATCGATGTTTCTTATCCAACATTAGATAGATGGTCATCTTTCATGTCTTATAAATAGTGATATTAATATTTTAGATTTCAGTCAACTAAAGATTGAGTCCTCAGAGATGAAATATGCTCAATTGTCAGGTAATACTTGGTATTGCCTGCTAATTTTACCAAACACTTCGAGGCCGAGCTGAAAGACAACGATGTCCAGAGGCTGACCATCGTGCTTCGAAGAATCGCAAAGAAGAAGATTCAGTGTGATTGGTTTGTTAATACGGTACTATTATTATTTCTGCAGCTCAATTTAAGAACCATATATAATCATAGGTGGCTTCCCATATTTGACTTCAGGTTGTCTACTCTGACATTAACCCCCTTGATCTGTCTGACCACGTAGAGAACAATGTTCATATTTCATCTCTATCGGCATCATCGTAATTAGAGTGCAAAGAGGAATTGTGTTATCGAGTGTGAACAGCTGTCTTTTAGATCAACCTCGACTGATTAAGGTGGAGGCCGGTGAGGCCGTGATGTTGGGTCTTTCATACTTTTCCCAGTGGACCTATAACTTGAGAAAGGCAATGAAAGGACAAGCACATTATTCTCTTCCACAATCCCCAGTAAATATCCGAAATTGCACACTATGCTGACACAGAGCACGCGATTAGTAAATGTGAACATTTATCCTGCTACAGCTACGCAGAGCCAGGTTAGCCAACGTACAAAATTATATTTTTACTTTATGATTTCGTATTGCTTTTGAGGCTTTGTATAATTAGCTCAGATTGTTTACGTGTATAAATAACCAATATCTGTCACTTCAGGTCCCTTTATTAGCTCGTACATAATTAATAAAACGCTCATCATCAGACGCAACCTTACACGTTTTCGTTACACGTGCAAGACATTGCAGGTGAACTTTCTCCTATGTTGTCAAATTTGCAAATAACATTACACAAGGTGTCCTTAACAATCACTAGGTACCAACAGAATGAGTCTATAGGCAGCCTGTATACAGCTCAAGGTTAAACATTATAATCCATTCATCCATTGTCAGAAGCCGCTTAATCCTGTACAGGGTTGCGGTGAGCCGGAGCCTATCCAGGCAGACACAGGGCGCAACGCAGGGCTAGACCCAGGATGGGACGCCAGTCCATCACAGGGCACCGGGGGCAATTTAGTCCGCAGGACAATTAACATTTTCAGCAGCATGTATTTGGACTGTGGGAGGAAACCGGAGTGCCCGGTGAAAACATTATAATGTTGTTAAATAAATAATGAACATACAGACAATATACATTTTCACGTTCCATTTCCTAGATAATTAAATGCATTCAAAAACCTGTGTGCTTAACACTTGGACATACAGTATTCTCCCTATTCGACTCAATACTCAGATATCAAGAGGTCATCTTTGTTTGACAGTGAGACAGAATGAGATTGACATTGGTAGGCCGGCAGCTCCCCC
>JAZEWU010000009.1:2513798-2542702 GCA_036362915.1 Geotria australis | reverse complement strand
GTACAAATTTAGTAATTGTATGCATACTGTATTTTACTGGAAATCTCTTGACGGTACGTAAAACAATCAGACATCTGATGCTTGTGTGTTTATATCCGTCAGAGAGCGAACCTCGCGATGCTGGGGTGGACCACAAGAGGCACGGGATGATCCGTCTTTACACCATCAAGCAGATTATAGACCGGGTGAAGGATACTACTCCACATGCAATTTATACCCGTGTAATAGACGCCAGAAGGAAGGCACATTCATTCACTTCACAGCCTTCACTTGAGGTGCTCTGATTAATGGATTAAGTTTGGGCTGTGCTGGCATTTCTCTGGCACACGTTCAGCTCGTGCCATAAACCACACGTATTATGAGCACTTTGAACCACTTTACCCTGCCAAGAAAAATACACACACACACTCAATGAATTTAAAAATGTGTCATTATAAATTAAAGGTGCGCTGAACAACCAGTGTGAAATTAACATCTGTAGGTACATATTGGTTGATGTTAATGTCACACCATTGCGTTTAACGATTGAGTGAAACTTGGTAAAAAAAAAAACCAACAAATTGAATGTTTCCTCCATTGCTGCCGTTGTGCCGTGGCCGAATGGTTGACACACTGGACTTGTGATCCAGATCTCACCAGTTTGACCTCTTGGCAAGTTTATTAAATCTCTCTTTGTCAACCCCACGGTACAAAGAGGTGTACCAGAATTAATAGGCAGGTCATGCGTGGTAAGGTAAGTGTGGTTACTCCCACCTCTTCCAAGACCTCCAGCCAGTGTGAAAGAGTAGAAAACACCTACTACAGGCATTCTTTTGAAAACTTTAATGTTCTCACGTGGAGACCCTCTAGCGGAGGCCCTTCCTCCAGCAGTATCAAATAATTTCACGGCTACACCATTACCTTCCGTGGTTGCAGGACAAGCACGCACTGTTGGACGTGACCCCGAATGCCGTGGACCGACTGAACTATGCGCAGTGGTACCCCATCGTGCTCTTCCTGGGCCCTGACAGCAAGACGGGCGTCAAGGCCATGCGGCAACGCCTGTGCCCGGAGTCCAACAAGAGTGCGCGGAAACTGTACGAACGCTCAATCAAGCTGCGCAAGAGCAACTCGCACCTCTTCACCGGTACCTAAACATCTATCTATCTACCACCGTTGCCCGCTGGCCCCCTCCTGTGTCCATGCCACGCCTTGAGCTGGTAACTCAAGCTGAACTTTAAATGTCGAACCCCTGTGGCTTAGCATCATGTTGTGTGTGTGAGCCACATCTGCTGTTGCGGACATGTATGATTGTACAGAAGGGTGTGTTTGTGTCGTGAAGATGTTGGCTGTTGATCTAACAATCGGTATCAGCAAGCCGTGTTTCTTTGAAGTCAATTTCCTGCGTGTGATCAAATCAGCCTGCATGCATCCGAGCTCATCTTACCACACAAGCTGAGTTAAACCTGGTTACTACTTTGATGGGAGACTTCCTGTGAAACCAGCTGGTCTAGACTTGTGTTGTGAGATGGCCAGAAGATGGCAGTAGAGCAATTGAACCTCAATGTTTTCTCAGGGGATCTATGTATCTGCGTGTTTTCTCTGAGTAATCTGGTTTCCTGCCGCATACCAAGCACACTTTCACAAAATTTGCCACACTTTTCAATACATAACCCTCTTGAAAAATAGGCCTAAAGAGGGTCACTAGATTATAATAAGCAAATAATGCGTGCTTCTCTTTTGTCATTTCGCTGCTGGAGGAGGGGTTCCCTATGTCCATGCAGGTTGTTGGGGATGTTTAGATCCGCCATTCTCAACCGGTAGGCCGCGAGCACCACCTAGTGGTCCGTGAAGACCAGACCCAAGTGGGCCAAGTGGGTCTTGAGGTGCAAATGGTTTAGAACCTCCAGTTCTTCTTTGCGATTCTTCGAAGCGCGATGGTTAAATTACATTTTCCCATTTGCTTACACAGCCCCTTGCATTTTCATTGAACTCCGCAAGGTCTTTTAAACCTCCAGTTTAGACCATGATTCACCACACTGCTTCATTACTGGTTCGTGAAGGCAGGGGATCATAGATTTTTGAGGATATAAGTACAGTAAAACAATATATTTTCTGCCCTCTGCTGCATACCATGTAGCCTACAGACATAATACACTTTTTATTTAGCATATGTGCAAGGAATTTAAATGGCAGATAGGTTACTTCCCGTTGTTCATATGCAAGTATAACGCATAGCTAGATGCACTTCAATATGCAGAACCAATTGGTATTGTTACAGCCGTGCAGACCAGTCTGTACTTTCATCTGTCCACTGACAAGTTTTCAAATTCTATAACGTGAGGCGTTTTCCATTAAAAAAAAAACAGGCGTGAACATTTTGTTCACAATTTAGAGCCTATCCATGACCTCATCCAGCTGATTAACAATTTATAGCTTCTCTGATCTATGAATTCTCTCAAATCGGCACTTACTGCTGTTTGTAATCTACCATTCATAATGCAAATTGCTTTTCTCGGTGGTCATAACTGCAATCCTCCTAACCCTGCCTGCCGCTTATGCCACTTTATCCTGTGTAGCGTTTCCTTTTAAAAAAACCCTCCCTTCTTAAAGTTCATATAGAGCTGCAGACCAAGACATCGATTAAGATATATCTTATGTTCTGAGTGTCATTAATGACCTTGCTTCTTTTTTTTCCATAACGTTATTTAATACTTATGGAAAGCCACATTTTTCACTCTGGCTTATCTGGCTTTTAGGTAGAATATTTAAATTACCGTAGGCAGCTGCATAGTGCCGCAGTTGAGGTTATCACGTTGCAGGTGGCTAGGAGCTTTACGCAATTCAAAGAAAAGTAGATTCCCTTCCGACGCAGGCTTTTGGCAAGGAACAGCTCAATAAGGAAGTGTGATGGCTTGCCTGTATATTCATCTATGCCCTTGCCCTCCATATCTATAAAACCTTCTCTCTCAACCGCTGCTTCCCAGCTCACTTCCTTTACTCCACGGACTTCTTGCTCTCAAGATAGGCCGCGCCTTCATTGGCGGCCACCTTTTTTAGCCACCACACCCTTACCCTCTCGAACTCCCTGCCCAGGCAACTCTGCCTGGTCCGCTCTCTCTCTCTGCTGTCAAGTCTCTCCTCAAAACCTTCCTCTTCAACCCTCCCCATGCCTTCATTCCCATGAATCACTTTCTTTCTATCTTTCCCTTGCTCGCTTGCTCTCGTACGCTTCTGTTCATCGGTTGTGATCTTGAGCTGTCCGAGGAGTTTGTTACACGGCGAGCATTATCGCAAACGTAATTTGTTGTTGTTGCTCCCTGTGATTTTTCTGCAGCTACGATACAGCTGAACTACATGAACGACGGCTGGTACGGCAGCCTCAAGGACACCATCCGGCAGCAGCAGAACCAACTGGTGTGGGTCTCTGAGGGCAAGGTACTTTTGCTGGGGCAGCTTGATTTGTCTGTTTATTCATTGCAGGCTGTGGCTTTGAATGGCTATTTCTTAATCTCCATGATGCCAACAGCGTCTCAAAATTGGAGGTAAAACACATATGCAAGTTGCTGGAGTGAAACTCCAATCGTCAGGGAAACAGCCTCCAGCTGCACAATTTCATGCAATGCTATTGTTACCCTTACAAAGAGATGGGTGTTGTTAATGTAATCATTTGCTTTTGCACTAAAATCATCACTGATTCTCCCTAATCTATGATAAAAAAAACTCTTAAAAAGTCACCTCTTCACCAACTCACAACAACCCGACTGAGCAGGGCTCCGCGCCTCTGAATCAACGGGTGCAACGCGCCCGGAGAAAATGCGCGCGTTACAAAAGTAGATTATTATTATTTCTGATTGTAGGCTCTGCTGTCTAAAAACTATCGCTCGCTATTAATTAATTAACATAAATCCCTATAAACTATTGCATACAACTATTTAAACCTACCTTTACCATACGTGTCTACATACCTTATATATTTAGTATTCGTCGTCATAATTACTTATATATATTCCCTCACTCTCACATATGAATTTGCCATGACTCAATTGTGTCAAGAAATACCTTTGCATTTAGACACTATATAAAAAAACAATGGCACATTGTATGTTATTTGTGCAGCAGTCCAATCATCTCTGGTGAAAAGGCTAAAACTGTTCTTTTCAATGTGATCAACCTTTTCATGAACTTAAAAAGTTTTAAACATTGACCTTCAAATGTGCTTGTGGGCACCCAGTTCCAATCGTTTGTTTGCATCATGGAGAGTGTTTTGTTAAACAGTCTAACCTTTCCACTGAGGTGACGTGATGTGCTTTGTTATGCATGCAGTACGCAGGTATGTTTGTTTGCCCTAAGAGTTGCATTGCTCATTGCAAATTACAAATCCAAAGCTTTTTTTTAATACTCATGTTGTTTTAATTGGAGCTTTAATTGCCAAAAACAAGGCAGCTCCACGGCAACATTTTAACAACTACAAAATTCACAGACAATTATATTTTACGAATGTTTTTGGATCACCAAAAAATATTTTGTCAGGGTTAACCGTTATGTCATCGGTCTAATAAGCGATAGGCACGATTGTTCAAAGTTTTCTGAAGCATTCTAAGTGTTGTTATCTCCGAATATATTTTAACAAAACCTGGCATGCTGACTTATGGACGACATAAACCCTGACCGTCAGTCTATGTCTGAAGTGCTGCCCAACAAAGGCATTACACGCCGCGATGTTCTTGTTAGAAGCAAGTAGCACCTTCTATTTTCTTTTATATATATATCATAAGTGAAAATGGCCAGATGAGTGATGGGCCCTGGGGTTCAATGGCGGCAGGCGGATGGCTCAGCAGACGATGACCTAGACATGCAGGACGACCGGCTCTCGTACCTCTCCGCGCCGGGGAGTGAGTACTCCCTGTTCAGCGCCGACAGTCGACACGCCTCAGACTACGACGACACGGACACAGAGGGCGGCACCTACACCGACCAGGAGGCGGACGAGGCACAGCACGTGAGCGCAGGGCGGCAGCCGCAGCAGCAGCAGCAGCAGCAGCCCGATGCTGCTATGGTGCGATGCTCCGAGCCAGCCAACCCTGTCCTAAGACTGCCCGAACAGCAGGCAGTGGCTCAGTCCGGAATGAGGGTCGTGAAGCCGGCCACGGCACGTTCAGCCGAACCCACCACCCATGATGAAGAAGCAGCCGCTCATCTTCAGCACCATCAGCCACAGCAGCAGCAGCAGCCGGGCTACGTGAGGCCACAGTTGCTGCCAACACAGCCGGGCGGCCACTATGAGGTGTGTCTAAGTCTCGGCAGCGAGGTGGCCCTTCCTTCATATCTCATCTCAACTTTTTGTTTCCTTTCCAAATGTTTATTTTCTTCAACGCGGCTATTTGCATCTGCTCTCTTCTGGTTTCTCTACAGTTCCTGATCAAACAGTTCCTGTGCAGTGAACACAGACAAACATCACTCACACTGTGGATGAACTGACGATGGATGTAACTCGCGTGAGAAGCGGGGCATGCAGCCAGGGAATTGAATTGTGTGTCTCAGAACAGATTTTGACATGTTAGGTTGTGTTTGCATGTCAGCGGTTCCCAATTTTAACAATTGCTGTGAACCGCTGATTTAAAATATAGTTTTACTGCACAGAGACTCTTCGATCACACTGTATATATGGTAACGTATATTCATTTACATGAACATGAAAGCATGTCTTTGGACAGAAGTCAGCCTCCTTGTAGGAACTATCAAGTTTTCTCTCCTTTTTACTATTATGGTGCAGGGAAATGTCATTGTAATCAGTAATAAACAAGGATTTCAGAGTTAATCCCGGTGATTGACAGTAATGCCAGTGATAGACATTTCAATGTGCTTGTTACTTATGCAATGGTGTCAGGTTCAAACGCACCAACATTTATGAACCTCATCATTGTAAAAAATAATGGGCATCAAAAACTTATACATAGAAAAAGTTCAGTTGAACCTTTTTTCTGTTAATGCGTTTGTAATACAATCATGAACAATGAATACTCTTCTAGCAAAATATGAATCCCATTGCAAAAAAGTATCCTGATATATATTGAGTCACTAGATCTTTGTTTCTTTTACATTTCTCTTCTTCAGCAAACAAACATAACACAAAGCGTTGCTTTGCAATACTGCATCTGCTTATTAGGTATTAAACAAATGCATGCAATACGTTACTAGAAACTGGAGCATGGAGCTTACTTTACAGTTAAAGTATTGCACACCTTATTTCCAATTTTTTCCAGAACTAGTGTTATAGTAATTGTCAATTTACATGAACGTATTTACGACGCAAATTAATGATCTATTTTACAAATTTCTGCCCGAACAAACGGCAAGCCGTCATGAATTTTAATTTCTTCAATTGGTTAATGTGAAAAGGGTCCTTTTCAAAAACTGTAAATTTGTCCAAAGAGCAAAGCCATTTTCTTCCTTTCCTGATTTACTAGTAACACATTATTTCTTTACTTTTTGCCAACTACCATTCTCTGTCAAACTGATTCACAGCTGTTTTAATATTTAATTTTTTTGCATATTACCATTCATGAAACATTATTTGAAATTCCGAAATTCCACTAACACTCATGCAATATTTTAACTGAGAATGCTTGCATTTGTCTCATTAGAATGTGAACATTGTTATTTACTAACTTGTCATAACATTATTAGTGCTTCCTCAATGGTTTCTGCAGATTGCTAATTGCATTGATGCTATCACTTGCATTTACAATTGTTTAGTGCAATGTGATTTATAATGACATTTTAACACCTGGCTATAAGAATATATTACCAGACTGGACACTTCCAGTGTATGTTTCCATCTAAGAGGAAGCCCTAATGTGTTTGCATTCATATTTCAACTTTCAGCTGTGGGTCAAGGTAGTTTCAGCTTAAATATAATTTTCGAAAACACAATTGACATGTCTGAAACGTACTGTAGCCTGCTGGCATTAAACTGCATTTCACATGCGTTAAAATAACATCCAATGATCTGCTTATTGACCCACGGTGGAAAATGTGCCACTGTGATTACATAAATGTAGATGATCTTCCTTCACTCATTTTACAGAGTGTCAAGTTCATCCCAGCCTCTGTACTGGAGCCTGAATATGTTCCACCACCGACTGCCACTTCTGCGCAGTTGGCAGGGCTAGCTCACTTGCACAGGACTTCTGCGCAGCCTAAACCCCCCCTCACTCTGCCGGGCTTACAGGTCCTGTCGGTTCGAACGCCTAGTCCGACGAGGCCCACTTCGCCAGCAGTAGACGGAGCACCTAGCAGCAGGATGAGCAGGGCCTCAAGCTCAGAGTTGCAGGATCACAGCCCCCCTCCTCCTTTCCACCCACACCCACCCAGCCTGTCACTAACAAACCCTCAGGCAGTAGCACACAGCAAGCAGGCAGTGATGAGCAGAGCCAGTAGTAGTGATATTCTGGGGGATTCCAGCCCTCCTCCTGTCTACCGCCCCGAGCCAGCCCCAGGCACCCAGGTATTGCCCTGCATTCCTGCATGACTCGCTGCGATATGCTGCATCATGTAGGACTCTGGGAAGATTGTGTGCTGTAAACACATTTGTGTTTGTGTGGCCTAAAGAAAATAAAGAGTCTCTAAACCGATTTAGGTTTTTACAGCTCAATGCATAATTGCTTTTTCAAGCTGTTCTTTTGGGATAGCCGTGTTGAGTGCTGCCCCTCTCACCTTTGCGACGTTTTGCCTCCCACGTTGGAGGCATCCTCAGATCTTCTCAGACACATTTGGAACTCAGGGCACCTGAGGATGCCTCCAACGTGGGAGGCGAAACATCGTGAAGGAGAGAGGGGGTGTGCTCGACCGGGCTATCCCGAAAGAACAGCTTTGAAAAGCACTTATCAGACTCTAAACCATTGAAAATGCACACCCATGATTTTGCTGGCTATAGAGATTGCAGCTTAATAACTGTGGATTTCATGTGCAAAATGAATATAATGTGGTAGCCATTGCAAATGTTTTAATCTTTTAAAGAAACATCATTACTTGCTTTGTTTTAAAACACTTACAACTTTAATTGTGCTGTGGCTGGAGATTCAAAATCCTTATTTAACTTCAATTATATATAAGCTCTTTTTTACGTGAAAATATATCAAATACCAATACAATCTATTGGGTATTTCATCTCTTACGAAGCGGCCAATTATAACATAACAACCTTTTACCATTACATAATTTACCTCTAAGTCACAGTGATGGCTGCAATGAAGCAGTAAATAAGCTATTAAATTAACTTAAGGACATTGTCATTTACTTCTCAGTGTCTATTTTATGGTGTATGGATGTTATTATTCATGTTAATGAAGTCTGACTTGATCCGTCAAAGATAATGGTTAATTGCACTGAGGTAATAAATCGCTATTTGCATAATTCATCCCTAGGCAATGAATATTGTACTCCAGTTTATGAATATTCTGATCTAGGTATGCTGATATTTCCCCGCTTAACAAATCTTAAACATTCTTAACAAATCACTAAATATTGTAATGCTAAATAAGCATAATTTATTTGAGTTATAGAGGTCATAGATACCTGTGTATCATCAATTGTTAAATATTAATTTAATTAATTTTGCTAATTTTTATTGAATTTCGTGACTCAAATAAATGTAATCTCACATAGGCATTAAACCTATATATTTTACACATTACGACTGCTGGTATGTACAGTACTAGTAAACACATTGCTGACACACTGTCAAAAAATGTGATGAGTGAAAAACGTTAACATCGCCTATAAAAGGTTTTCACCAAAGTTGTTTTGTTTTTATCACTAGCTGTAAATTTGAGTATTTCTGCTCCCTGCATTAGTTCAGTACCTCCATCTGCTCTCAGTCGGTATTTAAGATGTAAATTCAAGTTTCATATCCACCATTCTTTAACTGTCACATTGTTACAGTTTCAACTTGCTTTCACTTATTTTATATTCATCTTTAATTTCCCGTTTCCCACACCTGCTGTGTATTCTAGCACAAGGCAGTCTTGAGTTAATTGTTACACAGACAGCCGCACCAATGGCTTGTATAGGTTTGCCTGCATTTCTACAACCTTTCTACCTTTATAATCTCTTTAATATGCAAAGCACCCAGACTTTTTCTGCAGCACTCAGATATTACATTAAAGCATCTGTTTTCTGAAAATGTTTAGCATAAAAAACGTTCTGTGGTTGATTAACATACGGTATGCAGGCTATTTCAAAGAATTTTAAGGCATTGTTAATGTACGTTGAATTGTTTACAGCTTCGGAGTGAAGAGTCGTATGGGAAACAACCCACTTACCAGGAGGAAGATCACTCTCAGCCAAGTTTTGGTTTTCCAAATGCGGACAGTAAGCAGCAATATTATTATAAAGATCACAACTACAAACCTCAACAACCACGGTTTGACCAACCACCAGAACATATCTATACTATACAGCCATCCTACAGCTACAGCCATCAGTTTCAAAAGGCTTATAGCCAGCCATCTAAAAGCCATGAGATGCAAACAAGGAGAAAGTCATGGACTGCTGATGCACAACTAGCAAACTATAATCCGTCATTTTCCAATAACTTGGAAGGGCACCAGCAGTCGCATTCCTACAAAAGGCAACAACCTGAGAACTACAATGCCCAGCAGCCTCAGAACTACGAGAAGCAGCACCTGAACAACCACCACCAGTTCAACAGGACGCCCACGTACGAGACGCAGCACGCTCACAGACAGACGATGGATTACAACTCCAACTACCACTACCAGAGCTACGATCTGCCGCCGAACCCCGCGTACGGGCGCGACGCGTCCGGCGACTACGAGGGCCACGCGGCGGCGCCCCCTCGCTACAGCTCCCCGATCGGCGAGGAGCCTCCGTACCCGCCGCACTACGACGCGCACGGCTTCGACGGCAAGCGCGCCGCCAGGACTCCCGACTCGCAGAGCCCGCACGACGCGCCGCCGCAGGCCCCTGGCGGCGGCGGCGGCGGCGGCGGCGGCAGCCACAATGGGCCCGCGCCGAGGAGCTACGGCGTCGCGCAGCAGGCCCTGCCGCCGGGGGAGTCGCACAGGAGTCACGGGCGGCCTCCGCCGGGAGGCCATCAGGCGGCAAACGACGGCGAGGGAAGCACGGACGGCCCCAAGACCAAGCAAACCAAGTCGGTGATGAGCAGGATAAAGATGTTCGAAAACCTCGACAACAAGGCGAGGCAGGAGCGATTGCTGGAGCTCCAGGAGGCGCAACAAGCACGGGTGAGCATGTCGGCATTGCGCGAGGGGGGGGGGTTAGGTTGTGTCGTGTATCACGGTTGGCTTGCACAGACGCCGTCTTCTGGCTCAGGTCGCGTTGGGCGTTTCTTCTGTCCAGCATGGCAAATTAATTAGGCAGGAAATGCTTGAGTGACATCTTCAGAGAAGATATGCTCCACGCTTGGCCTAAACCAGAAAACTACACTTAGGATATGTATTGGGGAAAAAAGAACACGCTTAAGACCGATTTCTGGCTGCATCAATGGTTGCAAACGTCGCGATCCCTGTCAGGTGATACTTGGTTCTGCCTGCGAATTCTACCAAACACTTCGAGGCCGAGCTGAAAGACAACGATGTCCAGAAGCTGACCATCGTGCTTCGAAGAATCGCAAAGAAGAAGAATGGGATTGTCATGAACACATTATACATTTGAAATACAGTTTTACGTATTCCATTCATTTATAAAATTTAGAAAACAAAAAGTTGTATAAAAAACATTGCCTCGGTGGTTTAATTGGTGCTTCGCACAACTACTGATACAAATTTCAGATTTTTTCTATGTAATTCTGAATTTTTCATCAGTGTTTTTAGCTATGTAAACAAACAATCTATTTTAAGAAAAGATTTAACACATTTCTTATATTTGTTACATTTTTAGTTCATTGAGCTTACGTTGCAACATTTTCTTCTCTGTATACCATGTGATTTATTAGCGACCTGTGAACCAAATTCTAAAAACTTTTTTGAGCAATCACTGTTGGCTAAGAGCAGTCATGAGCTCTTATAATTCGTTAAGCTAGAGTTCCCTTGACATCCTTGCCATGGTTTCACGGTGAGGAAAATTGTGAACGCAGGACTGACAATGACCTTGAGAATTTCTTTTGTTGACACAGTGAGATCGCTATGTGTTTGAGAAAAAGCCCCGATTTGGAGATATACGCTTTCCATTTAGGTACTGCTAAAATGCAAATCCCTGCAATCATTGTTCTGAAAGCATATATTATTCCTCTATGAGGCTTCTTATATGTTATCTATATTTCACAACAGGGAGCAACTTGTCAGGATAACTAATGTTTTTGTGCCAAAGGGTATTTTCTGCATTTTATGTGTCTTGGTTTTTTCATTATAAAAGTGTCTCTTGGATTTTTAGGTTTTTACTATAGTTCTATAGGAAAATACTGAACACTTTAACTTCACGTTTATTATATTTAACATTGGTGTACATAAATTGTACATTAAACTATATTATTACATGAAAAAATTAATAGTGCGTATTGCTTGTAAATATAGCAAGTTAAATATCCGGCCATTGCTTAACGATACATTTAATAATTTGTTTAACAATTCAATGTGGTAAATACATTGTTCTTTTGAAATCAAGTTTGCTTTTTTATTTCAGTATTTCACTATAACTCATTAAAATAATATATGCGCGTAAGTTTAATAAGTACGTCACTTGATTTAGTGCTGAGTTAATGAGCCAGTTGGCTCTGGCCTAACAGCAATGACAGCTAAACCAGACATGCATGGCATTGTCCTTCATCTTTCTGCATACGATTGCAATGCCAGCGATATTGTCGCATACTGACTAATAGGGAACAGCACGATTTACAATACGCATATGTGTATAAATAAGCAGCAATACATTTCAAACCAAGCCATGAATAACTGATATGACAACAACAGAATGTACAATTTGGCACGTTGTGTGTGTTTACCTGGGTATTATATTTGCAAACCAAAGCATTTGTAGATTATCTCTGAATGCCAGTGGACAACGAGACCTTTCGAAGTGTGTAAAATATCCGTCACATTTCATCACCTAAGTAAATAAAAAAAATGTTAAAACTGGTACATTTATAATGTGATATGCTTATCAGATTGTCTGAACATCTGGTAGGTGTCCCAGTAAACAACACATTACGGTAGTGTATGGCCTAATGCTGTGTGGTAGGGCTGTCTTGTGGTAGGCTGATCACGGTTCTCAGAGCAGACTGCAAACTTTAAGTAATTTAATTATTTCGTGGCGTGCTGCACCATTTTCCTGATTTAAATGTATACAGTTGTTTGTAATGTGGCAGACCTGAATAGGTGCAGGGTGAAATGTGTGAGAGAATGTGTTCTTAGATAATAGCCCTGGGCATAATGTATCTCTTAGACCTTCGTGATTCGTGCATGGATACGTTTAACTGTGCAAATCATGATTTGGTTTTTAATCGCCTGTCAGCCAGAACACGCACAGTATGTTGCCACTTCATTATTTTCCAAATGAAACATGGTAACTTCTTCCAGTTATTCTAATGCAAACAAAGAGTCTGCCAGTTGGGGTAGATAGAGAGCATTATAATTGTTGTTTGCATGGAATGTAAACCAGATTATTGATATTATAATTGTACTGATGTAGGTTTTCACCGCTTGATTCATGATGGTTGCTCTTCAAAGCTGTTCTTTCAGGATAGCCGTGTCGAGAGAGAGTGAGAGTGCTCAACACAGCTATCCTGTTATTAGAATTGTAACTTCTTGTTAAATTCTGTATATGAGCAATAAAAAGTATATACATTACAACTAGGGAGCACATAAACATTAAACAGATCAGAAAAACTAAATGTGTTAAAATTTGTTTTATAATTTATGATTAATCTGTATATCTGCATATGTAAATTAATAATTGTGGATAAATGACTAAATATTGACAAATCTTACCTCGCTTAAACTGAAAATACAGTTAGAAGGCTGAATGACAATGAAATTGCTTGGTTAAACTTCAACATGTGAAAATAAAATATGAATGAAAATAATAATAATAATGTAGCTCAATGTAGTGTTTTATAGGAGAACACTTTTACAACTGCACAATGTTTCACAGACGGACATCACCTGCCAGTAGGCGGCGTTGGTATGTGGTTGTGATTTGCGAGTATTTTTTATATTATTTCAGAACACTGGAAATGTCTATCGTCAACTAACTGTAGAGATGACATCGAGTCCCTTTGTGCCCCTGGCATCGTGATTTTAATTTAATCGTTATATTAACATGTTCTCTTCATTAATCCACTTGGTTTACATTACCGCTAAACCTTTCCCATCCTTAAACACGCTTCTACATGCTATAATGTGCATATGCTTAATTACAAAGTATTATTCAAAGCCACCTTTTCCATACTAATGATGTACTTTTACATGCTCCACAGTGTGTATACGTCTATGTATCCTATACAATGTGTGACAATAGTTGTAAAATATATCTGTGGTTTGAACATCCCAGTCTTGAAGCGTTGCCTTTGTTACACCTGTATGTATTTTTTTAAAGGTGGAAATCGCTCAGAATTTTCCAGATATCTATGCAGTTCCTAACAAGGGAAAGCAACAAGCGGGGCAAGATCAACCCCAGGCACACAGGTATTGCAAATAAACATTTCTCATTTCTTGTACCCCCGCATATTTGGAATATTAATTAATCAGCCATGTGGAAACCTTATTAGAGTTCACATTTCCCACCCAGAAGATTTGCTCCGTCAAATCCTCAATATCTAGACTTGCTCCTTAGGCTAATGCCTCCAACGTGGGAGGTAACATGTCATGTAGGAGAGAGGAGGAGGAATTCTTGAAGCTGCTATCTCAAAAGAGCCATTCTCATTGGTGCTGGGCCATTGCTACTTTGATCAATGCTGTCATGTAAGATCGTTTCTCTCCTCTGGCCCATGTTCTTCTCTCCTGACCCTGTGCTGACCCTGCCCTGACCCTCTCTCCTACCCTGATGCAGATTTTGCCTTGTAACATGCCATTGCTGTAGATGCTATATACATTCAAATTAGTATTGATGGAATGTGGGATTTGTACCACTGGCTGTATGAGAATCTATAACATGTACATTCATGAACAGTCAATGTTATGTAAAGACTCGTGGAACAAATGAGATGTTGACAAAATACACAGCAAATGAGGGAGACGATATCACAAACAAGATGGTTCAAGATATAAAGCATCTATACCTGCACGATGATAATTATTCGAGTCACAGGGAGGTGGTGGTGCCTGGAGTTGGGTGGGTACATCATTATATGCCTGATAAACAGGGGATGTACACTGACCCATGTGCATTAAAAAATAAACCACTTTAAACTTTAAATGAAATACTCTTCACCCGTTATTCAATATATAAGTATTGCAAATTACTAAGTCTTAATGCTTTTGGCACATTGGACTTGCAATCCACAGTTTGCCGGTTAAATTCGATCTACCTGCCCAACAGTTGAAACAATGACTACGTCCTCTGTTTAAATCCCCATGCCTCTGTTGACCCTGCAGTAAAAATTGGTAAATTACAGTTAGTCGATCAGCAGGTTGCGTGTGGTGGGGTAAAGTGTGGGGTTCTCCTATATCTTTCGAGATATCTGTCCAGCATGAAAGAGTAGGCCAACTATACTCTCTTGAGGTGGCTCTGTCGAGCGCTGTCTTGTAAGTAGAGCCCTTTCCACCAGCAGTCGTCTGAGCAAGACATTTCAGGTCTGCACCTTTGCATTTTCATTTTTTTGCGGGCAGCAGTGTGATGCAGTGGTAACCTCTGCGCATCACAGAAAGAAGGTCCTGCTGCAGGCGGTTCAATTCCCGCCTCGTCTACTTTCTGCGTGCATTTTTTTTCTCCGCCTGTTCTGCATGGGTTTCCGCCTGGTAATTGACCAGTAACATTATAATATATAGGACACAGTGTCTGGCAAATATTTGTGCCTGCTAACTGCGTGGCTGCCTTCCCCCCACTTCTCTGCGGTTTCCTCGTGCCTCTGAGTCGTTCTCCTTTATGATGAATACCTTCAACAGTCAACATTGAACGAACACCGTGCGCGCTATAAATTGTAATATCATTTGTTTCTAATGCGTCCCATCGTTTGCATCTGCAGAACAGCAGAGACACAGAGGGTGTCTGGGACACGGGGCGAGGGGGTTATTCCCCTGCCCCGACCGGGCCACATCGACGGGGAAGATGTGGATCCACGGAGGTCCATTCAGCAGTACAAGCTCCCCCACCCAGTCAGCCCCACGGGACAGCCGTCCCCTACTGCTCCCACCACCCCATCACTCTCTGACACACCCAAACCCACCCACAACAGCAAGCTCACCTATAGCAGGTACCAGCATACACAGCTCTAGATTGGTTTGTTACTTTTGTTTGAGCTCTTTCGAAGTGATGTGAACACAAGCACGCTGGTCGCTGCCACCACCCAATTGCTTCGTGATGTGCTGTTCTGTCCTGACAAAAAAAAAACATCACGTTGTTTTGTGGTCATTCTCTGCTACATAAACCACAACGAAAATATGTTACGTTTTAAATGCAGTAATGTATATTTCTTCATACGTGTAAGATTGTTTGTAACATTTTTTTGATTAAAATATTTATATTGGTGCAGTAGTTGCATGTTGTGTTTATGATGTAAATCTTGTATACCCTGTCCTTTCACGCAGCAATGCAAGCATTTCTAACTAATTGTAGAGTCCTTAAAGCATTAACTACATTTTGCCTTCTGTTTCATGTATAGCCTGTATTTTATACTTGTTTTGTTATTGAATAAGCAGAACAGAAATGTTTTGTGATTTCTGCCTTGGTTGAAATATAATATGCATCTTGTTTAACTGTACTTGTCACAGGTGTTATAGACCAAACTTGTAGATTCAAATACTGTACATAAAATATATTTTTAGAGTTTAAAAAACTATCGCCATCTAAACCTGACTGCATTTGCACTGTGATAATAACTTGCTATCATTCTCGTGTACAGGTCAATAACATTGTCAAATAAAACATGAGAGTATTATATATATTTTTTTAATTGATATTAAATTAAGAGTTTGTATAATTAGCATGCTAATTGGCAATGTAATAAAAATTACTTCGTATATTTTCCATTATTTCAACCATGCCAATTAAAAAAATGTTATTCGTAACATAAATATTGGTCATTTATTTAACTGAATAAGGCTGTTTATACTAACAACACGAATGCTACATTTAGATTTTAGAAGCAAGTTATTTTTCCTCTGATGTCACATTCACTTATTCACATAATCGTGCATATTAACTAATTTTGAGTTGTGTGTCATGCATGTTAATTTAAATATATAACTGCAATTTAACACCGTTAGAGAATTAATGTATCTAGTTATTTGCGTTACTCAGTATTCATGAATTATTGTACTCTTTTGCTTCACCCATACAATGCAATCACAAAATAACCTCACTAACTCATTAATGGACATAATAAACGTTCCAAAATGAGAGCACATCAAAGCTTGCTTTTTGTCACTTGAAGAGTTGACAACATTTGTCTTTTGCTACATGTACATTTCATATTGCTGGAATTTTAAATGTTTTTTTTGCAGATGGCAAGAGCAACAGACCTATGCATAAGTATTTTGTTTAAGTAAAACAAAACCTTAGTTATACATTTATACATCTCTTTTGATGTATACTTTTGTAAAATTCCAGCACACTGGTGGTCAACTGTTCAAAATGCATTCCTTTTTTTAAAGCAAAGCACGTTCAATCACATCCTGCCCTTTCTGATAACACCGCCATTTTTCACACTCATCGCTTTAACACTTGCGTCCTGACACCCTTAGTTATACAATTCTGCCGGGGGCAAAGCAATAAACTTGCCACCTCTTCCAAAAAACATTGTCATCCATCTACTTAAGCTAACGTTGCCAGCTTTTGCACTTTTCAGAGTGCGGTAAAACTGTTTTACATCGATTGAATGTTTTTTTCTTGAAATCGTGTAAGAAGATGGTGACATGCTGGCATGTAACTATGTTGGTTTGACCTTTTGCGGTCTTCTCCATTAATCATGTGTGCGCTCGTTTAAAACTCCAGTCCCATGACATTCATTTGATTGTTCACCAGTCTAGGATACTACGTCAATGTTGATAAGAGAAGCGAATATTTACCGATATTATCACATCTCTGCGTTGTAATTAATTTGTTTGCATGAAAAAAATTACGTTATTGGGATGTATTCCACAAACCATAATTAATTTCTCGTTTGTTACAAATGGATGCATATATGTTAGGAGTCACTGCGCAGTGTTGCCCAATATATCTATTATGAGAGCATTACATTTCAAAATTAATCAAAGTAGTTCTGGTACAGTATTTGGAACCCTATTCTGCTTGGTGTAAAATTTAAGCAATGGGACGTACCTTAAACCATTCAAAATTAGACTCTTCCGATTGAGCAACACACATTCTTCGGATAATAAATATATTTTTCATATAAATTGTCCAAATGTTAATGAGAACTCTTACAATTTCACAGGCACTGCTAATTACTGTTATTTTAGTTTAATGAGTCATTATTAACACAGTCTTTAAATGCTAATTATATGTGCCTGCAAATTATTGCTCGGAGTTAACAACTATAATTATGGTGCAGTTCAGAGTGGTTAAAAGCACAAGACACTGTTGTGCAAAAATCAATATAATTAGCGTTTAGGATGGAAAAGTTGCTTACGAATTTTGTATAAGCATTTTTACAAAACGCATTAGCAGCTGGTGGTGTTTGAAAAGTATCCCCTGCCTGTGTATTAATACTAGATGGTAATGTTAATCAGTGTTTCTTTTAAAACGTGTTTTTCATCAGATGTTATGTATTCTTTGATACATGTGTAATATGCCTTTCTTGAGCATATGACATTTTGTTTAATGTTAGAATTTTTGTCATTCCATTCATTACATGAAAACTAAATATATTGGCTCATAAGCAAACACATGAAACCTGCATGTTGCAAGTGGCAGTGTGTAAGACCGTTCCTCTTTCCTGGCTTCTCCCAAGTCTACCATCCAAGCCTCTTTATTTTAATGTCCGTTTAAATCATGCTCTGTAATGTGAATACTCCCTGGGTAGGCATTCCCAGCTATCCAACCTAACTAGCATCCATTACACCCACATATTCCGCATGCGAATGCCTCCAAATTGCTTCTAATAAATTAACATGAGGCTTGCCAGAACACGTTTGCCTTGTGACCTCTAGGGCTATGAGTGTTGCTTACATTGCTGTTTTTCGCTAAGTAATTTGCCCTATTAAGACTCAAAGGTTTGCCTGTACATCAGACACGTTCAGATCCCATAACCTGTGCCATTTTGAAAGCTGTCGTGTCATTATTTATTCTGCTATGTGTGGACCTCTACTTTATATAATCTCTTCCAATAATGCTCTTCTCCTTGCATTTAGATTTTCTAGTCAGTCAAGTAGCTATTACAGTGGCAGCGGAGGAGATGTCAGGGTATCGTACTGGTAAGAAATTTGACCTTATATTTTATGCACACACTGGAACACTGTATATTATCACAATGAAGTATGCATGTCATTAATACCACTGATTTTCAATGTACTACATCATGGAATACAGAATATGGTATTGCACTAGAATTTAGTATGTTTAGCTTCATGTTTACAGGTTTAATTTAGGACATTGATGTCAATTCCAGTTAACCGTTAGGCATTCCAGTGATCTTGGCCATTAACACAGCATAACTACACATGTTAGTTATTGTACATATTGGATATTACCTGGTTTCTTTTAATGCAGTATACTGGCCTGCAGGGAATTGTTAGTTGTCTGGGGGTCATGGACAATGGAACTGACAGCCACTCTCTGACAGGAAGCATGCTTGGCTCTGACTCCAAGGTTTGCTTGTTAAATCCCTGGAAATCCCTTATAAAGTGTTCTGGGAATCCTGTCAAGCAACATTTGTCTCTCGGCCTATTGATAATAATGATCCAATTAATATCACTTTTATGTACATATAACAATGATAGTCAACTTTATTAAATTATATAACATGTAATGATGCAGAAGATGTATTCCTCCAAAATATATAAGTTAAAGCTCAAATGGTAATTTTTATTCTTGAATGAGATTCGTTGAGTTAAATGTTTTTTTGTCGAAAAACTGTATGACCTACTTGTTGTTATTTAGAACCCATATGTAATGGATACTTTGTTGGGATAATGACAGCATCATATTTCCTGGGCGTTCAACATAGTTTCATTTTATTACTCTTCCAGTTAATTGTAATGCTTTGGTGAGATGACAATAGTGTGTGCCTCCCCAATTGCCAAAATATCAGATATTCAGGGATAAATAGCTGAGAGATGTTCAACAAAGTATGCCGCATTGTAATAATACGTACCTTTTTGAACGTGAAAACCCAGGAGCAAATCTATGGACCTGCCCAGTGAGGACGTGAGGCCAAAAGCAACTGAGAAGAGGACAGAAGTCCCATTTTGTGGCTCGGTTCAAAACACAGGCATGCGGGCAGCGGGAAGCCAGCCCACGCTCTTCGTGATTCCTGCTCAGGCAAAGCAGGCGCAGCCTGGACAGCATCAAGTGTCTCAACAGACGAGCAATCCTCCTTCCTACCATTACACAGGTACGGTGTAAAACAAGTCACGTAGCTTTAGAAGCCACAATATCTTCCATTGTTATATTCTGTAGCGTCTGGAATCTCTTTGCAACTCTGTCTTCTAAAGTGCTCTACCCAAGACAAGTCCCTGGCTCAAACATGCTCCATCCCATTGCACCACCTCTCTCCATCCTGTTCACCTCAAAACACTGTACTTTGTACGAGGATTATTGAGGCCTAACCAGGGAAGGAGAATTGAGGCGGTTTCCTCTTGCACTCTGCAACAATGTGTTTTAGATGAAAACTGTCCACAAAAAAAACTTCAATTTAATTTGCATCAAAAGTGTCCATTACCTAGGTCGAAGGCATTGAGGCAGCTTGTGAGTTCAATTCCCAATCGTCCAGCCAGGTAGCTCGACAGCAGAGTCGTCTTCTTTGCGATTCTTCGAAGCACGATGGTCAGCTTCTGGACATCGTTGTCTTTCAGCTCGGCCTCGAAGTGTTTGGTAGCAGAGTGAGGAAGGTTTATAGTTCAAATCCAGGGTGGGGGTTGACTCAGCCAATCATCCCCCTGGGATTGATAAAATAGTTACCACTTTATTGGATAAGTCAAGCGTTGTTCTTTTGAGCGACATGCCCTTGCCATAGGACGTGGAAAATCCCACCACTGGCTCAGGACTATAACAATCACAACCAAGAATTAAAATTAAATAGTAAATGCTCATTTAAGCACAAAATGATTGACTAATCACACAGGGGTCAATTACATTTGTGTTAAAAGTAAGCTGTGATTGTGGTCTGGAACACCACTTGAGCACCGTAAGCACCCTGTCTACCTTGGAGTAACCCTGGACCGCACTCTCTCCTTTAAGGAGCACGTCAAAAACACCAAATTGAAAGTGGGTTCCCGAAACAACATCCTACGAAAACTGGTCAACTCCAAATGGGGAGCCACAGCACACACATTAAGATCTACTGCTCTGGCCTTGTGCTATTCCTCTGCGGAGTATGCATGTCCTGTCTGGGAGAGGTCAACCCATGCCAAGAAACTTGACCCGGCATTGAACAACACCTGCCGCCTGATCACTGGCTGCTTGAAACCCACACACACAAACAACCTGTACCTCCTCGCTGGCATTGCCCCTGCTGATATCCGACGGGAAGTGGCCAGTCGAGTCGAGATGACAAAGGCTACTGGCGATGAACGCCACCTCCTTCATGGACGTCAAATCCCCGGCCCAACGACTGAAGTCAAGAAGAAGCTTCCTCAGCCATGTGCAGCCCCTAACAACATCTCGAGGGGAAACCAGACTCCAGCTCTGGACGGAAAAGCTTGAGAGTGACCCTCCTGCAACTGGCATGGGAATCCCACCTGCTGAAGACTTCCCTCCTGGCTCAGATGCACCATGGATTCAGTGGAAGACACTCAACCGCCTGAGAACTAGAACGGGACGATCAAAAGATGCTTTGGTCAGATGGGGCTACAAGACCGGCCCAACCACCTGTGAATGTGGAGAAGCAGACCATACTATGGAACACTGCCTTGTCTGTGCTCTACTACCCAACCTCTGCAGCTCAAAAGACCTTGCGGAGTTCAATGAAAATGCAAGGGGCTGTGTAAGAAAATGGGAAACTGTAATTTAACATCGCGCTTCGAAGAATCGCAAAGAAGAAGAAGAAGAAGTTAAGGAGAGACTGGGCCCTGCTATTGGACTGTGGAATTTCCTCCCTGGTTTATAGTTGTGAATAGAGATGAACTTCTCCAACTGCTTGCATGAGTTTGGTGACACTTTGACTTTCACTTTATATATTTTATTTGAATACTGTGAAATAATTAGTTGAGTAAAAATCACTTTCGGTAATGCAACTCATGTAGATTATAATATATTTTTCACCGACAGCAATTACATTGTCTTCAGATTACATTCACCAAAGCTAAAACAAAGTTCAAGAGGTAATTCATTTTTCACACGTACCATAAGTTTACAATGGTGATATTTGATAACACCTGGACATTAGATTTTCATCAGTTTGCAAAGTCTATAATATTCCAACATTCGAACTCATCTTGTTTCATAAATAGTTACGAGCAACAATGCGTTCACCATGTAAGACTAGGAATAATTCACTTATTAATAACGTGCCAGAGATAATATCGTTAATAATTACGGTCTATCACAAAGGCCTCTCATCCAGGCACCTGTAGAATTGATGTAATAGTGTTTTATTCAAGTATTTGTTATCTTTGTATCCTTGAACTGTCAGCCAATAATTTTAACAAGAAAACTTGTGATTGACAATGTGTAGGGAGGACATGGGGATGTGAGGCGTACTTAATTATCAAAAGTTATTCCAAATGGAAAGATGTTAACACAATTGCTGGTCTTGGTGACTTTCTGTATTAATGTGATTTTTAAAAATATATTTGCACTGCAATGGGTTATCACAATCTTCATGCTGTATTTTTAGAAGTAATTATTTCGGATGTATTAAATATCATACAGATATAAATTTACTTTGTTTTTGGGTTGTTTCCTGATCACAGTACGATTACAAATTAAGTTAGAGGAACATTACACAGACATGCATGTCAAATGTGACTGTGTGCATGCACGCACCCGCATGTGAGTATAGTCTCAAAGTACTATATACTTTCTGCTGGTACCACTAATGAAACCAATGTGCGCATGAATATTTTAGCCTAATACTCCGTGCCCTTACATAAACGCATTTCCGTGTTCTCTGACGAGCCTCAATTGTATGCAACACATCCTTTTCAGGCATATCTCCCAGGGAGCAGCAGAACCCCACGTCCAGGCTGGAGGAAGCCCCGCAGAGCAGCCACCAGGGCCCGTACCGCCAAGCATCTCGGGAGGACACGCTGCCGTCAAGTTATGCCTCGCACAGGACCTACGCTCTTCCTCAGGGCGCCTTGCCCAACAGCAACAGCGCCCCGTACCAGCCGCCAGCCTCGGCTTATGCAAAACCGTTGCAAAACAACGACGGCCATTATGCACCTCCGGCGACCTCGTACGGCAAGATGTCGGCGAACAGCGGCGTCGCGATGGCGTTCGCGGTCGCGCCGGCGGCCTCCTCCTGCGGCAAGCCGTCGACGAACAGCGCCTCCACGACTTACGCGGTGACGGCCGCGGCGCACCACCCGGCCAACAGCAGCAGCAGCAGCAACAGCGGCGGCAGCGGCGGCAACCCGGCGGCGCGGGGGTTCGCGCCGCCGTTCGCTGCCCGTTTCCCGTCCGGTGGCGGCTACACGGGAGCAGCGCGGCCCTTCCAGCGCAGGTTCGACAGCCCCAAGTTCTCGCACAACCTGCTGCCGGAGGGGGTCGTGCGGGTGGGCGACGGCGCCATCGCCGCCGCAGCCGCCGCGGTGGTGGTCGGCGTCTCTCAGGCGCCATCGCAGCACGAGTTTGACAGCGGCACGGACACGTTCCCGAGGCACGGCGACTACCGGCCGAAGAGCCACCTAGATGGACTGAGCGCAACTCCCAAAGCCATCCCTGTCAGGTAACGACGGCGGCGGTGGTGCCGTTTCGCCATACTCGCCGCGGTTGTGGTGGCCTGTGATTTTGAACAGGGTGTGAGAGGCACGTGAGGTGGTCCGAGGCAGACCTGTGGCGAAATCGCAAAGGTGCGAAATTCGCGAAGCATTCATGCGTGTTGTCTACTGTGGCACAGATTGTGGTGGGGTTAAGTGTGGGTGTACCTATATGAGGATACTGCTATCCATGTAATTCTTCTTCTTTGCGATTCTTCGAAGCACGATGGTCAGCTTCTGGACATCGTTGCCTTTCAGCTCGGCCTCGAAGTGTTTGGTAGAATTCGCAGGCAGTACCAAGTATTACCTGACAGGGATCGCGACGTGAACGCTTCTACCTTGACCCCCATCCATGTAATTGAAGCTGCATGACGATGTGCTGGTATGGTTCGCACACTGGAATTTCAATCCAAGGGTCACTGATTCCATCTCCCAGCATGACAGTTGAAACTAAAGATAAGGTTCTCCACCCAGAGGTATAAATGGGTGTATCACGGTTATCTCATCAGCAAGTGGCACGTGCTGGCATAATGTGTGGGTGGATACTCCCACCTCCCCCAAGACGTCTTGCCGTCGTCGAAGAGTAGGCTAAAATATCCTTAGAGGAGCTCTCTAGTCCTTCCCTCTAGTGGAGACCCTGTATATAGTCAAGCCTCTATGGTCTGTCTTGCAAAGTAGGCTGATGGTCACTTGAAGGAGTGAGGTTATTCATTGCCATACCCTTAGACGTGCTCAATTTTGAGCACATTGCTTGGTTTTAATAAATCATTCCAGTCTTGTCATGAGCGGTTCGAGCCATGGGTCTAACAACCACGTGTCCTAAAGAAGTCTGAGTGTGACAATTCTGTAAACCATTTATCAAAGCACCAATAACATTGACTAATATTTTCTTTCCATCTGTCAAAGTGAAATTAACGTAATACATTTGGATTCTCATTTTAAAGTCCTAATAGGTCAAGTTAGCAGATATTTTATACACTTAATGATTGTCATGCATATTTAATAATCATTATGCGCGTGCAATTTATAACGTAATGAGATATATTGACTGATGATGAGAGATGGGCTGTATCCAGCTCCCCAGGGCTTGAAGCAGCTGAGACTTACTGACCAATAGAAATGCACCTACCCCGATGTAAAACTACCACATTGTATATTTTGTGCACTTCTCCAAAAATATCATCTCCAAACGATGAAGGGTAAGTTCAAGTTCAGGTTTTCAGCATTCAGTACTTTTGTTGGATACAGTATTTTGTCACCTCGTAAAATTACGTTTAAAGCGTTACCCTTGTAATTCTGCACCCTTAACATAGTTGGCTAATGAGGGGGAAATAAATACAATTAAAACGGCGTAGCTTGTTTCACCATACATTCTTTTTCCCCCTGTAAAGCAATAAAACAGTCAAGTGCTTTATCGTTCCTGCATACTTATGCCTGGGTCTAGGCATGCGCACTTGTGTTTTTGCAAATGTTTTGAAATGCAAGCTCACGCTGTGTGGCCGCATTGAACCGGGCAGCCGACAAGCACACACGTTCATCCTTGGCAGCATAAAAACTGTATTATTATTATGAGAGGTAATTAAGGCTGCATGACGAGCAGAGCTTTCTGATCAACCAATCTAAAGGCAAGGGTCCATCGCATCGTCTTTAGGGAGCAGCTGGAATCGATGGCAATCCTTCTTCCTGGCTGGGAATCCACGAAGAGCTTCATTTCCCTGATGTTTATCGGCACTGGAGCAATGTCAGGGCTCTGGGCTTTGAGCACCGCACAGCGGCCCCGCAATGAAGATGGATGTGGCGCTCATCTAGATTGAGCCCCTGCTGTCTTGCGCAATTTAATTTCCATTGACCTGAAAGAGACGTAGGTTGGTTTTTTTTCCCCCCGCAAAAAAAATTGGATAATTCTTTTAACATATTGAACGCTTTATAGTTTCAAACAACATTACGTTTCCCAATGGGGCTACCTATTTACCTGGCTGTGTAGTCTCACTCACATAAGCCATAGTCTGCAGTTGTGTTGGTTGAAAATATTGTGGTGAGTGTGGAGCGTTGAATGTGTATGATGTGTCTGGTGCAAATGTAGTACGGTATATCGGTTAAATCATATTACATAGAAAAGGTGGAATGCTTATAAATTAGAATAACCGTTTTGTGTATCACAGCATTTTTTTTATCCCAAATAATTCTCAAGATTGGAATATTGGATGTCATTGAAAGTTTAGGTACACAAACAGCAAATTGTTTTAAAAAATACGTTGGAAATTTTTACATGTAAAATATAACCTCAACAACCAATCTAAACTCTCTTGGGACTGCTTAGAATGTATGTGGAAGGATGCAATAACACTGTAATGAGTCCCACATACTGTAATGGTAATTGCACTATTTTAATGACAAAATATGTGCTGAATGTCATGGACTTGCTCAGGGTAGATGCTGTAGGTCATAATACGAATATTAGGCTGGGCCGGAACCATAAGATTAAGGCAGTTTTAATTAAACTAATGATCATGGTTGGGAAAAATGAACTGTGTTTGAACCAAGTCATTATCATGCCTTGACATTCTGCAACAAATTACCCTCTTCTTATATATCATGATGTTGATAACAGCACATTCATGGTTTGTCATGTAGCTTTAGTAGACTGGCTGGGAGCATCCGTAACCAAAATGTCACCTGAATTGAATGTGGCAGCTACTGTAGTTATTCATGCGAATAACATCTGTTTATTTAGCATGATGAAGTACCTATATTCTTGTTCCATAAAGCTTGACATTTTTCTCTTTTGATATAGCAGCTATCCTGGAATCAATCTTATAATTACATTCTCACGCACTGCACCCTCTAATGGCTCCCCGTGGTCATGGTGTCTGCTTGGTTTGCTCTCTTTTCATCCTACAGTGCACAGAAAGTACGTGAGTTAGTTTCACATGAGATCTTATGATGTCCTTCGTATTACTTCATTTGCATATTTCCGATGCTTTAAATTCTAGGTTGCAATTCATCAGCTACACTGATGTGAGGCAACACAGTTTGCAATAGAATATATGATCGTTCGTGGGCCTGCGACCTTACGAGAATATACTCGCTCTTCTGACAAATTGTGGCTTGCTTGTTTGGTCAGTTTTGTGCTGTTCTTGGCAAATCTGTAGATTGGAAATGATATTTATTAGGATTTCTGTCTTTATTACTCACATCCGAGTTGGTCAGGGTAGCAACATTGCTGTTATATCTATGTATTCTCCTAAGTAAAGATCTGGACTGATAATTTCAGGGCATGATATTACGAAGGCTGTTTCTGTTTGCTCATTTTGAACTTTTTAAAGTGTAATTTGCTTTTCGTAAGCACAGCATTTCATGATGTGCTGGTGACTCCAGTTGGTATGTTGACTAAATTGATTGTGGTTGTACTTGGACGGTTTTAAACAGGAAAATGTTATTTCAATCTACTTCACAGCTAAATAATTTCTTCAACCTCATACGGAATGATTGTATTTCTTTAAAAAGACATATATCAAATCGGACTGATACTAAATTGTCTTCTTGTTTAACTTTAGCAATCATGTTTCCAGGGATCGTTGATCTTCTCCAAAATTATTTTTTGTGTGAATTCTTATTTTACACTGTTTAAACATCATATGCCTATAAGCAACATATGTTTATAACTCATTGTTTCCAATGATGAGTTGATTCTAAGTGTCCATTGAAAGTGGTTGACAGGTCATGGATGGTCAATTAAATACACATAGGTTAACAACGGGTGTATATTTTGTTACATAAACGTAACGTTTATGAAGATAATCGGAGGCATTTGGAAACGTTGTGTGGTTTTAAACAAACTTTGAACTGACATTTTTATAAGTGGTTGTGAAATACTTAAGAGTATTTTCCTTTCTTATCAATCATAGACACTTTACATTCATTGTTTTTACGATAATGCAATGCAGTCCATTAAGACCTGCACAAATAGAGTCGACAGTGTTATAAGGGCAAGGTGCGTAACAGCGAATCTGATGACCTTTCTAACTCAAGGCACTGGACTTAATTCAAAAGGCCAACAGCAGTTGCTGCTATCCTTTGTTTGGGCAGCTTATATTTGGATGCAAAATAAGAATAAAATCAGCTATATTGCTACGTAATGCATAACACGCAAGCTCAATGTGTGCCCTGATACCACATACTACAGCACAATGCTCTCGACTTTCACTCATGCAGAATGTCATTGAGTCTTATTGTGATTTGCCTCAAATAATGTGCAATTTGACATCGGCACATCACTGTAATGCAGTATAAGGTTATACAGTAATACAACACCAGAGTACATTCATTCATTGTCCTGTAGAAGATTGCGGTGAGCCGGAGCCTATCCCAACAGACACAGGGTAAGAGGCAGGGCTAAACCCAGGATGGGAGGCCAGTCCATCACAGGGCACCGGGGGTAATTTATTCAGCAGGCCAATAAACCTATGCAGCAGCATGTCTCTCGAATCTGGGAGGATACCGGAGTGCCCGGCAAAAACCCACGGACACGGGGAGAACATCCAAACTCCACACAGAAAGGCACCAGAGTACAATGCAATATAATTGCTTTAAATTCTATTAAAAGCAATATTTCAGAATAACAGCATTTTAGTCGTTATCTGCTCAACCACAGATGGATAGCAGCTTGGCCGCGTGGCTGTCGATTGCCAAGTCAGGCTGCATAACCGCTTGTGTAGCAGTTAATTAAATATGCAGCTAGTGATATATTGCCGTGGTATCTCTTGCCAACAAAACAACTATAATAAATATTTGCGTAAAAAAATAGTGTATCTAATATCATCCATTGTGGTTGTTGAAAATGGTTGCGTAATACCGAATGTAGTATGTATCTATATGTTAAACCCCATATAATAGTGTCGTAATGTTCCTACAGCCACTGTGTTTGATTTTGTTTTATTATATGAACCGGTCATACACGAATAAAATATCTAGCATTTGTCGCTCACACTGTAGCCAAGCTGGACCGTTTGTTTGCGGTTGCTGTCAGATTTACACGAACATGTCAAATCACAAGATTGTATTAGGCTTTTTGCAATTTATTGTTTGCAGTACATTTGTGAGTGGGCATTCAGAACTACTTATGAAAGGCACTTTTTTAACACGACTAATCGCGTAACATGACCACATTCAACTCGTACGTATTTTCTTTCAACTTTTTGCAGATGCGACCGCATGTGTGACTTCATCAACGGTTGTTGCTTAAGTCGCCTCCTTTTAACCCGTTCTCCGTCGACCACTAGGGTCAAACGAGGAATCAGGAGTGAGAATGTAACAAGATGGTAAATGCTACCAGTGGGTTCAGATGTAAATGCTCACAGATTGCGACTCTGTACAAACCACTTAATGTAGACTCGGTGGCTTGTGTAGCAGCAGTGGGATACACAACACCAGCAACAGCAGCAGATTGCACAGCATAATCAAGTTGTACAGTGACTGCCCGCAGCGGAGCAGCACAGTGGATAATAAAGAATAATACAATTTGTAACACGCAAAAATTCCACTCCTGGTCATGGATGAGACACCGATGTGGAGGCGCGAGGAAACCACAGAGAGGCGGGGGGAAGGCAGCCATGCAGCCAGCTGGTGCCAACATTTGCGAGACACTGCATCCATTTGCCAGACACTGTAGCAGTGGCTGCTGATGTTGCTGGTGTCTGACAACAA
>JAZEWU010000009.1:2500886-2511484 GCA_036362915.1 Geotria australis | reverse complement strand
TGTACGTGAGCGCGGTGTGTGGAGTAGGTGCTGTGATGAGCTGCGCAGAGTACGGGATTGTGTCGATGACCATTGCATTTGACCAGGAAAATGTTGTGGTTCCCTCCACTGTAGCCAGTCGTTCACAGCAGCCCACGGTTCAAGAGCAGACAGACTCATGTCTATGTCAATCCGACGCAGCCAGGCGTGACGAGGCCGACCAGCTGGACCCTTCTATTTCCTGCGCGCTCTCACTCCGGCTCACGACCTGAACACTGGGTTGGGAGCACAAGCGCTAATGTCCCCTGTCGTACTGCGTTTCTTTGGGCAGCCCCAGTGCCTTATCGGAGGAGGAAGGTCATTCGGTGGTGGCAACAGCGAGAGGAGTATTCGACAGCAATGGCGGGGTCCTGAGCTCGGTGGAGACCGGCGTGAGTGTGGTTGTGCCCCGCGGTGCCATTCCTGAGGGCCTGGAGCAGGAGATCTACTTCAAGGTCTGCCAGGACAACAGCATCATCCCTGCACTCGACAAAGAGAAAGGTGCTTATTCTGTCCACCTGTTCCTGTCTCTGGCATATTCCTGGATTATAGAGCAGTTGGAATTGGGAACATGTATCTTCATTAATGCCGCCATCCACAGGATTTTGAATATTTACAAATGATGTCTGTTGATCGTGGCTCTTACTGTATACAGTAGTCCCTCGCGTTACGATATTAATCCGTTCCAGAATACGTATCATAATGTGAAACCACTGTAAAGTTGAGACCAATAATACTGTACGTTGTTTAATGGAAATCCGTTCCAAGACCGTGGAAGTGCTGCTATTGTCTGAGAAGCATGCGTTTGCATCACTGCATGGCTGCTATGCCACCCATGCTCACGCACAGCCATATCGTAACATGTATCGTAAAGTTAAATTTGATTGTAATTTGAGCGTATATCGTATAGTGTATATTGTATAGTGATTTCATCATATTGTGAGGTCATCGTATAGCGAGGGACCACTGTATATGGTGTGTGATGGTTAGTTTTAATGTTTGTTGTGAGCTTGCAAGCTCACTGGGTAGTTTATGCTGTAATAATGCACATCTATCTATCTACTGTGGCCCAGATATGTTGATGCGAAAGCCCTCAGATACACAGAACCACTGTGGCTTCCACGGAGCCTTTGCGCCTTGGATGTGAAGCAGTTGAAGAGGATGGCACACATGTTTGATCTAAATATTGTATTTTTTGCACATTCAAGATTCTGTGTGTGGTCAAAGTAATTAACAAGCATTTGTTGATAAGTAAGTGTAAAGCCTTGCTTTTATTATCCCGTATCAATAATGCTTAGAGGCGCAAAAATATAAAAAATATTTCAGATCTGCCTAAATCACACGCTCTGTACAACTCAGGACACTACGAACTTCCCATTGCTGGAAAGCATTGCACCTCCTCCAAGATTACAAACAGGTCTTGTGATCTCAATGTTCCTACATTGGCCAGCAATATTCTGTCTATAACATTTAATATTCCCACACACGAAAAAAATCCATTATATTTAGCATATTTTCAATATTCCTTGTGTTGATATTCTCCTAGAACATATAGTAGCAATTCCTGCAGATCTCTGCAGACTGAGATTGTGGGTTAAAAATATCTCTTATCAGCTTCCAGTATCAACAGATGTGTCAAATATTAAATTGCTGGTGTCTGTGCCAGAATTTAATACATTCTGTGTGGAGTTTGCATGTTCTCCCCGTGTCTGCGTGGGTTTTCGCCAGGCACTCCGGTTTCCTCCCACCGTCCAAATACATGCTTCCAGGTTAATTGGCCTACTGAGTAAATTGCCCCAGGTGCCCTGCGATGTACTGGCATCCTATTCTCGGTATACCCCTGCCTTCCGCCCTGTGTCTGCTGGCATAGGCTCCGGCTCACCACGACCCTGTACAGGATTAAGCGGTTTCTGAAAATGGATGGACACACAGATTTGTTCTAAAGAAAGGCTAGGAGGGCTGTGTGGTTGTGGTCCTTACCTCATTCATGATCAAGAGGTTATATTCAAAGAAAGTCTTACTTCCATGAGCATTTGTTTCTGAAAGCACACTATACCCCTCTACACATTTTTGTAGACATTTAAAAGTTGCTTTATTGTTATAGATCTACACCATTAAACTATGTTTGGACAAAATGTGGACAAATACTCAATTATAAATGTTTTACATTCTGAATGCTTGCCATGGCTAAATGCCCTTGAGCTGGGCTAGAAATCGTCTCTTTGTATAAAATTACTGCGATGTAGTGCACTTGGCACATTGATGATGTTGATAACCTTGAACGTTAACAACATTTAACGGTTCGGCGCACGCTTTGAAGAAAATTATTATTTTTAAAGCGTTTATTTCTGAATTTGTTTTATGGATGATCATGCTTTTGTGTAGCATGTGTTGTTCCGTGCTCAGTTATGTTGACAATGAATCTGCCACGAGGTGCCCGTTGCTCACAATCATGCATCCCTTGTTGGAGATAACAAAGCGTTGCTTAAACGGCCCCCCATGCCTTGTACGTCTGTTATTACATTCATTAAGTAATGGATCTATTCAGAGGTTGCACGCAACACATGTTGATTGATGCACTTAGAAGTACTGTAATTAATTGGGAAACACATGTACTCCTGGTTAAAGAATGCTCGCTGTCTCAATAAAGCACAACAATTATAACCACACCATATTTTACAGTTAATATTTTATATAACACCTCATATTTAATACTTACAATGTTAAATGTACAAGTCCATAGCTGTTACATTTTACTAGTTACGCTTAACATCAATCCATATCAAATGAGTAATTTTGTGATTAAAATATAATGGTGGTGGGAGTTAAGATTATTGCGATAAACCCTGCCATATAAAAAGAGACACAAATACTGCCAGGATTAATGAACTGCCTCTATGTGCGTTCCGCAGAATTAAAAAAACTTCACGAATCTGCTTGTACACAGAGCAAAACAACAGCGATAACAACAGCATAGCAGCCACCTACCTTCCTGTGTAATCGGAGAGAGTACAACATGTGCATCTTCACATCCACTGTTACGCAGATCAAAACATCCAGCGCATAGTTTGTGATGCACCGCATGTTTTACCTGCACCCCCACCGATCTGGTTTGTTGATGCTGCAGCCCCTTCTTGCAATGGAAGCACTGGTTAAACGGCCTTGCGAGAGCTTTGCACAACGTCTTGTGTGAGATCGACGGGCAGAAATGTCCAACGCAGTGGGTAATTGAATCAACAGTAGGGACCCATAGCCAGAGTTGCATGTCGGTACGGGACCTTTTCTTGATGTCTGGTGGACTGAAGCAATAATCATAATAATTTACATTTTTAAAGCTCCTTTCCCCCAAAGGTCACAAGGTGACAAAGGACAGAAGGCTGCGTCATATCCAGACTAAACACGGTTGAGCCAGCAGGACTAAATTAATGTTTCACATTAGAATATAGTTGTATTTTTAAATGCTAGGTAAACGTTGTCCCCTTTTTAGTTTCGTATATAGTGTACTGCCTTTTGTAACTTATATTTTTGTAAATAAAACATTTGATTTCTTGGTTAAATTGGACGGCAAAGGCAAAAATTTACTTGCTTTCTCCATCCTGCTTGCAAGGATCAGAAATCTAATATATTTGTAAGTCCCTTTCATAACTTTGATCCTTATATTCCTTGTTAGCTTCTCTAATCCAATTGAAATGAGAATTGAGACCATGAGGGCATCACTAAATTAATTATGCTAATTATATTCTTATTGAAATGTGAATTGAAGCCAGGAAGGCATTACTAAGTGCAATGTGTAAAAAGCGTCAATCTGGAAATATTTATATAATATAAGTCTTCGCAAGACCCACGGAATACATTTAATAATAATAATAGCATTTATAGAGCGCCTTTCACCCGAGGGTCACAAAGCGCTGCACAAGGCTGCGGAGAGAACGACATGTCAACAACAACAGAGAACGGAAAATCAGCAATCAGTTTTTTGGGGGGGTTTTTTCAGTGTCCAACTGTACCTCTCTGGCCTCTCTCTGCACTGTGAAGAAGGACCATTGACCAAAATGTCACCTGTTATATCATCTTTTGCTTTCGAGGTAGTGTTATTGCCAAATATGATGTTCCATCCATCCATCCATTTTCTAAACCGCTTGTCCTGGTGAGGGTCGCGGTGACAGCAGTCCAAGGAGAGTGGACCAGACATCCCTTTCCTCAGCAACACTGCCTATGCCTATGTAATCTCATCAAATGGTTTGTCTACTATATGAATGTGCCGGATCTTGTTAGTTAGCAGAGTTGAGCCTGGTTAATACTTGAATGAGACTGCGTGGCAATAGCAGGTGCTATGGCAGCTATGCAGACTTGGGCTGTGTGGTGGTCAGGAGACGGCAAAACAGCAATGGATTCTTGCACGTATCCACAAAGAGCGTTTGCATGTCAGTAATTGAAATGTGTGGGTTTTCTAAAATCAAAGGTGCAGCCCTAAAATATCTTGCTCATGCCACCGCTAGCATAACGGGTTCCACTTGAGACAGCTCTACAGACCCCTTTAGAGGGCATTTCTGCCTACTCTTCTATGCTTTCTCCAGGTACCCCACATGTAATAATGGTAATATGATTATCACAATGCAGATCACAGTGATGATACCGCGTAACGATGTTGCTTCCCAGGCGAGACGCTACTGAGCCCGCTGGTGATGTGTGGGCCTCACGGACTCCGCTTCCTCAAGCCTGTGGAGCTGCGATTGCCGCACTGCGCAGCCATGAACCCCGACGGCTGGTCCTTCGCACTCAAGTCCTCCGAGTCCATAACAGGCAAGCGCACACTCACTCCCATCTGAGCTGCAGCTACACGTATCCGTTCGTTGTCTTCTTCTTTGCGATTCTTCGAAGCACGATGGTCAGCTTCTGGACATTGTTGTCTTCCAGCTCAGCTTCGAAGTGTTTGGTAGAATTCGCAGGCAACACCAAGTATTACCTGACAGGGATCGCAACGTGAACGCTTCTACCTTGTGATCCTCCATAAACCCTTAGTACAGTGGTTTTTAACCTTTACTGCAGCCCGTATTCATAAATACAATAATAATAATACAATACAAAAAATATGGAATGTTTTTCACCCCAAGGGGGTGCATGCACCTTGGTTAAGAATCGCTGTCTCAGTAGGATGGCCCGCTGGGAATAGACTAATTCAAAGTATGATGTGAAGCCCAGTGGAAATGCCACATACCTATGGCAGGGCCCAGTCTGCCCATGGCATGAGTAGTGGGGGAGCCCTCTGTGTAAAAAACGTTATGGTGCCAAGTGCTTGATCCCAAGGTGTTGTAATGCATTTGGTTCATCTACATGTCCCTGTGTGTACTTCCCAGTTCTCACTACTTCCAAACACCAATTAAGCTTACCCTTTTATTCCTCTTCACAGCGCCGTAATGATACGGCATGCTTGGATATTAACAATATCCACCTTCCCCGCTGAGTCACACCGCAAATTAATTTACTGGGTGTGACCGGAAGATGATTTAATGCAAATTAAACCATTTGACTAGGTAATGAAAGGTCATGATTGTACTGTTTTCCTGATTAAAATTGCTTCAGGAGTTTTGGATATCTTATTTATGCTCATCATAGTATCTGTGTATGTACAATCATTGGTTGTTTTATTTTCCAAGTAGTACTTAGATCTTGCATAGTTGTTGCGAATAGTGACCAATTGGCCTATCTATTATACTCAGAAAATATAATTTCACTATCACAAGTTAGGTCGCCTGACAAAAAGATGAGATGAAAGTGATTAAAGCTTTCGTTTGTTCTTGAAAATGGCAAGTGCAGGGTTTTTTTCTTCCTGCAAAGAAATAGTAATAACAAATCAATGGCCTTTGTCTTCAATTCGACCTCTCGGAAAGCACCCGCTCTTCAGGTTATTGCTCCCTTTTGCCAACGGGTAGTGTATAAACATTAACTGCGAGTTGTTTTCAGTTGTGGTCAGAGGTTCAGACTTGCCATTTCAGTTCCCTCAGGGGAGTTATGGAAGGAAAAAAAATCCCACATTGGCGTATCCTCTCCAAACAGTTTAAGGTGCGGTGTTGTTTTTTTTGTGATCCCGAGGAGTCCATGAATGCAGTTTAAGAAAAGGATAACGGCTTTCAAGCATATATGTCACTAGCGTTTGATAAGTCCTGTTGGGAGAAAATTGATACGACACAGGGACAAATGAATGGACAACACTGTTTATTCAGAATACATGTCCTGCTGGTCAGGTCCATTAGTCAGGTCATGCTGTTTGTGAGTTTGTCCTTGCTGTTTTAAGCTACTGTCAAACAGGTTTACTGCGTTACCTGTACGGTGTTAGGAATTTCAAATGTAACAAACAGAGTATGTTTTTCAGACTTGTTGCTTTCCCCCTGTAATGTTGTTTATATGAATAGCTCATAGTGTTCAGTAAAAACCTGGCATCGTGTATTTTGATCAGGTTGTTGACTACATATGTAATCATAATTCATGCTTCATATCTGATACAACAAAGCGCCAATGCCCTATTTCACTGGGAACAGATCTGTTTGCTTAGATTAAAAACTGCCTTTGAAAAAAAATATTTGGTGAGCATCTAAATTCTAAGTAAAGATAGCTTTTGAGATAATAAATGGGTTTAATAGGATCCAATCAATGTACAGTTTCATTATTACTTTCAGAGTTGATGCAATCATGTTCTTTTATCAACTACTTTTTTTTATCATGTTATTAATTTTCATTAATTTCCGAAATAAAAAAGATCACATTCATATTGGACCATGCATGAATTCATCATATATGCATATTCATCTAATTCCGCATTTTTCCATTATGTAATTTGGTCGTTTTTAGGAAGGTAACTAATTATACTTGCACACCCACTGATACTCATTCTTTCCATACAGGGGCTTTATCACAACAATGCAAATTTTCAAGAAAAATAAAATAAATACGAAAGGGTTCAGATTACGCACAGAGTTTATGGAAATGTACCTTGAGGTGTGTATTTTAAGGTGACATTTCAATGCAATCATAGCATGCCCTCACCAGGAGTGCCTAAACAAACAAAGAACAGAAAAAAATAATCTAACAAACGCAGCATCCAGTATATGTCTCCAATACAACTCCAGCTGGATGCGATTGCGTGCTAAGTAAAGTGGTATTTACAAATGTCGTGCACAATATTTTATGACATTTCCTGATGTGTATGTGCAGGTGACCCGAGAAGATGGCATAACATGGCCTTGCCAGGGGACCCCAACTATAACATTGGCGCCAACAGCGTCTCTGTGCTCATTGACCACTTCTGAAGGATTAAGGCCGTTGAAAACTCCTGTATTACATTCGACACACTGACACGGCACCATCATCATACATCGGCTCATCGCCCTTCCAAAAGGTTTTGTACTGTGAAGAGACCCTTCTGACTCTTAGTAGGATATTGCATTGTCAACTTGAATTGGGTCCTTTTTCTAAACCACACGATTTCTATTGTGCTGTAGATTTTCTACGATGCATCGTTTATATTGAGACTAAAAGTGCACCACAAGGTCATACAAGCAACACTAATAGGTCTTTAACCGCATTTGTGCATTTATTAGTTTTAGTTTTGAAAGTTTCCAGTATATTTCAACCACACACAGTATTATCTTTTGCTTCGTCCGGTCGATATGTTACATATATAAATACCATAAGTATTGTTTATATATCATCCTCTCTAAATGGTTTTGAATGCCTCAATTGCTTACACTTCTTGTGCTGTCTGAAATGGTACGTTTAATAGAGTTCGGTGGTACTTAGAGCTACGATGTTAAATGCTTGAATTGGACACACTCAGGCACTTCAATCTTTACACTGTCTTTTTATATAGCAGTTATAGCGAATGCTTTCACGAGTCATTTCTTACAGCTATTGATGGTCTCAAACAGACGGAACAGTAGACAGAATGGTCACGCTGTACATACTTTAAGAAAAAAAGTATATCAACTATAAATATTTATCTTAAACCTTTATTTTAGAATCGGTCATAACTGGAGATGATTGAGGCAAAAGTAGCACTCGTGCAACGTACAATCAATGTACATAAACAAAAACCACTATAACAGTGACATTTTGACTCTTGAAGGATATTTTACATTGGTTTTCTGTCAATATCAATACAAATGCCTTATACATTTTATAACACGAATGGGGTGTTATGTTTTGTACTGCAAACAAGTGACCTGTGCAAGGTTGTTTTTTATATAAAGAAATATGACGATTTTCTTTTCGAATTCCTTTCTTAAGTTTTTGACAGCTATTGTTAAGTGATGATTCAGTGGCGCTTGCATTAACACCAAGTCTAAATCATAGTTAATTTGTCCATTGTAGTGAAGGTCAGTAGGCAAGTTACTTTGTACACATTTGCACCACTACATGTTAAGTCATCGTCGTCGTTATAGTTTGCGAAATACTGGTAAAATGGAAAGTCGATTCCCTGCTGTTTGATACAAACTGTACAATGGATTATATTGTACTGGCCCCATGGACTTGTTTCTTGTTATAATGACAAAACACAATAAAAATATATCTGCCTGCTTTTGAAAAAAAAATACATAGCAATAGTAGTTTATCATGGGAGATCTTTTTACAGTTGTCCATGATGACAAAGCAATAAGTAATGAACATGAAGCCACATGTTGTGACTAATTGAAGTTAAGTGATCTAGACTCTGCATGCTTTATCTTTAAACTGAATCCCAGAGCACTGTTTGTAAGCTCCACAATGCTAGATTGATGTTTTAACTATTCTCAATATGCAACTCTGAACATAGGTCCCCAAGTATGGCAGTTGAGGTTGACAGTATTAGTTTCCTGTAGCTATAGCAGCATCCACAGACTTTATCAGTATTTCTTAAAGCAGTATTTTAAGGTATTGTAAGCACGGGGCAGCTTGTAAACATGTAAGCTGTTGCAGATTGTTACACCTTTGTGTCATTATCAAAGAATAAACATATTTGTGCACAAATTGCATTTGTGTCTACGGTCTCTTGCATACATGTTGCCTTTAGGGCACCAGCGACTGCTACACTGTAGGTGTTTTAAAATCCAATGGCATGGTCACAGAAGATAAAATGCTTTTCCCCAGAAAGAATGCACACATAATGTCCCTTGTGCAATAATTCCCGTGCGCGTGCATCGCTGAGTAGGCTGGGTGTTACATTCCGACATGTATCAGCATTAGATATAAGGTCAAAAGTTTCTCAGAAACTCGTATATTATAATGAATGTATGCTTGAAAAATAACAGGCTTAACATGATGTAGGAATATATTTATTGCAGCAAACTTTTTAAAGGAATAAGTTTAGGTAAAAGCTATTCTGTTCCTGACTAACCATATTCATAAATATTTTTTTGTGTTCCAAAACGAGTTGTTTAGCTGCTGCTGTAACCAAAGGCATGAGCGATGGCGGTGCACGGGGAACCTGCACAGGTGATGTTTACCCGCTGGAAATAATGCTTTGTAAAATTGCAAAAAATCTACGCCATTGTATTGAGGGAAAATTACGTTTGTGTATAATTTAATTATTTTGGTTCAGAGCCAGCAAAGCGGTTCTAAATGTCATGTTACCAATTGATGTTCTTTGGATTTGTTAAATACTAAAATGTTATATTACAGTGCTTTAATACTTTATGGTTTGTTCACAACATATCCAGCAAAACAGCATAACACACGTGAATTGCCAAATCACCGCGTTTTTTTAAGTCTTTTCATTCCAGGGATGCAGCAACGGTGTAACGGTCACCTCACTGGACTTGCGATCCCTGTCAGGTAATACTTGGTTCTGCCTGCGAATTCTACCAAACACTTCGAGGCCGAGCTGAAAGACAACGATGTCCAGAGGCTGACCATCGTGCTTCGAAGAATCGCAAAGAAGAAGACTGGACTCGAATCTCTGGTTCGATTTTCTGGCGCGGCGATTGAAACAGTGGGCAAGTTCCTCACATCACACCGCCTCTGTCCACCCAGCTATTCGATTTAAGTTGGTCCTTAATCTCGCATTGTTTTGCTTACATCGCAACATAATGTAGAAGTCACCTATTGTGTACTGATTTAGGTTTTCACAGCGCGATTCATGATGGTTGCTCGTCAGCTACTCTTTCGGGATAGCCGTGTCGAGAGCTCTCGGTCCCTCCCTCACGACGTTTCACCTCCCACGTTGGAAGCATCCTCATTCTACGCCTGAGGATGCTGCCAACGTGGGAGGTGATCCGTCGCCAGGGATAGAGGGAGAGCGCTCGAAACGGCTATCCCGAAACAGCAGCTTTGAAGAGCAACCATCATTCACCTATTAAGACACGTTTTCTTGAACATTTCCGAGTGCTTCTTTATCTTCACGAGCGTAATCGTTTTTGCATCGTAAAGATTCTCATGTAAGAAGTGCACATTTAATGGCACCACTGGGAGATGGTTTGTTGTTTTTGCTACTAAAATGAAGCGTGCCAACGATGGCTTGTTTAGGGCTGCCGCTTGTTCCCCGCAATTAAGTTACATTCTTGCTTCTTCTTCTTTGCGATTCTTCGAAGCGCGATGTTAAATTACAG
>JAZEWU010000009.1:2485557-2500386 GCA_036362915.1 Geotria australis | reverse complement strand
TTGGAGTTGACCAGTTTTCGTAGGATGTTGTTTCGGGAACCCACTTTCTATGTATGAGAAATGCTCTTTAGAGCTTCTCTTTTGGGATAGCGAAGGAGAGAGGATGAATGCTCGATACTGCTAACCTGAAAGAGCAGCTCTTACAAGCGTTTCTGATACTTAGCTTTATTTATTTATTTTTGCTCTATTTTATATGCACCATAAAAGCTTTAGTCAGAGTACAAAGAAATATAGTATAACAGAGCTTAAATATTTATTTCAAAAGCCAGGTTTTACACAATAGCAGACCCCGGGTGAAATTAATTATTGCATGCTTTGTTATGCAAAAACTCGTGTTCTTACAGAGATGTGCCTGAAGTCTATTCATTCTAGATTTATATTTTGTAGGGATTATGAGACTCATTGTGTACTCTTACAACAGCACACGTATTAGACTTTGCAAAAGGAAAGGGTCACAAGATTATTTCACCACAGTTATCATCGCTCCAATTCTAAAGAAGAGAAGATCTTGGTTAACAAAAGCATTACGAAACAATAGCTTTCTTTAGATTACAAACAAAGTGCTGAGCACTATAATCAGATTGAATGACAGGTTGACAATATAAGATAGCAGTAATGTGGATTTAGAAGCATAGGCGACGTGCATGAAACAACAGTATGTATCCGAAGGCCAAATGTGTGAACACTTGCCTTGGTAAAAATAAAACACTTGTACAGTTATTTCTCTCGTTACGCTTCAGTTGTGATTTAACAATTCAACCTTCATAACAGTTGTTACAGTTTAGAGATCCATTTATTGTGGTGTATGTAGAATGTTTAATGGTGTGAATCTTAACAGTAGAATACGGTATTTTACCAGTTTGTTAACCCAATGCTGGACGAATGACACCCTCCTCATTGTCTTCTGATGCCTTTATTTCCCTTTTGCGCATGAGCAAATCCCATGACTTCATCTCCGTGACAGTTGTACTCTTGGGTGTCTTCCCTATTTTCGCTGCTATTCCATCACCGGCCTCACCAATTGGCCTTAATACCTTCGAGCTATGTGATTTTATTTACTTAGCTAATGCATTTAAGATCTAACTATTTTCATGAGTTGGCCGAGATCACGAATATCCGACCAGCTGGCTGCAGCTGTGGTTTCCCTAGGCATAGCCGGGTACTCACAGGGGCCATGACGCCAACGGAGCAGCGTTGCCTGCAGAGCAATCTGACAATATGCCCTGATTAAACACGTGTTTTGTTGGGCACGTTAGTATGTTGCGTTTGATTAATTAGATTAGATTTTCAAAATCACTCAAACATTTTGTCCTCTGTGTTTCTGAAGTTTAATCCCTGCCCCCCTTCACCTAACTGTCCAAGGAATAAAAACTGTGATGTAAATTTAACACGAAGGCTTTCGTGACCAATGTTATCCATAGTATATCTCTTTTCGTGGGTTAGGTCACGTAAAAAATAAGTGTCGTAAACACGCCTCCACCCGACAGCCAATTCGTAAGGTGTGTCACGTGAACAAAACGTGCCAATCCTGTACTACTTCAGCACCCTGGTATATTGGAGAGCGAACCCATGACATTTACAACGAAGGCACGACGTTTCGCTCTTACCAATCAGCTTTATCAGGAAAAACGGTTTTTCAAAGAATTAAAAAGAAGCTCTATTGTCTGGTCTTCTTCTTTGGGATTCTTCGAAGCAGCATGATGGTCAGCTTCCGGACATCGTTGTCTTTCAGCTCCTCGGCTTCGAAGTGTCTGGTTATTTGAAATGTTACATTGAATGTGGATGTTTTTCAAATTACAACAGCCAAGAGTATCACGCCTTATGCAGATAGTGCATCTAAACATATTTTAGTAATGTTATAAAATCTGTTTAAGGATCGAATAATCAAGTAAACTATTTTAAATGTGACTAAATATAACAGATACGTGCTGTAAAATTAAGATTTTTGACAATACGTTACTGTGCCAGTGGTTATAATTTAACATATATCTGAAAAGAACAAAATGACAAGCCTATATTTCAAAAACGGATCTGTACGCTCTGTCCTGCAATCTATCACAAGCTTTCTAGACAGTGCGGTGATGAAGTGGATAGCACACTGTGCTGTGATCCCGGCTACCTGAGTTTGATTCCCAGCTATGGTTAACATCAGTAGTGAGTAAAATCTAAACCGGTCATGACCTCATTTTCAGCAGCTCATGCTGAGCAGCTCGGTGAAATACGGTCAAATAACCCCCATAACCGACACGGTGTTGGGATGCCTTCTTTCATCAGTGGATTAATAATAATTAAAACGTGTCCCGCGCCGCACTGTATTTGCTTGCTCTCAAAGAGAGAGAATAACTTGAAGGAAAGTGGGAAAGGCAGCAGGGGCAAAATTGCAGCACCTGGAAAAAAGCCCACACGTGCAAGGGGGCAACGCTTTATCCCAAACAGATGGAGCTGGTGGAATCCTCATTTGCTGTACTGCATTATCTGGCGAGCCAGGGGAATAGCACCTCGATGCCTACGGGAAGGGAGTTTCACACGTTGTGTGATCCACCAACCCTCATCTCCATGGTGTTGGATTACAGGCGTGCGTCGCACACAGATGATATAAAATGATGCGTAAGGCCACAAAAACAATGAGAAACCTATGCAGAGCTCTAGATGTGTTCCACGCTTTTTGTTCCATGTTTTTAAAGCTTGAATTTTGTAATAAAAGTAGCCGATTTTGCACAGAATTGGGCAGTGTTCCATAGGTTTCCTAATGAGCTTGCACTTTTATTTCAAATGTTATAGTATTCTTATTCATTCATTCTTATTATGGGGTCTATTACAATTAGAACATTTATTTCAGTATTGTATTTTTTTTAGATTATCTAATTTAGTAAGTATAAAATGTGCAATTTCAATTCCCTCGTAAGACATCCATCCATCCATCCATTTTCTAAACCGCTTGTCCTGGTGAGGGTCGCGTCCTCGTAAGACATATCTCTGCGAAATAACAGTTTGCAAACTAGGACAAAATACAAATGTTTGATCATTATGTTTATAACCAGTTTCTACATGTATCCAACAATATTAATAATTACAATAGAGTACCAGTACATATATCTAAAATATGACAGATTACGCAGGTTAACGGTGCGTTGCAAATGAACAAAACAATTAGAAGTCATGGGGAAAATATATATTTAAAAACCTTCGTGAAATCCCACGCTATTATAATTCAGTAGTCCGTGTACAAAGTAGCTGTTCCCTCCACATAATACATCTGCTGTCTGGTGTTATGTACGTACCGTGCTTGCAGGGTAATAATAAACCTGCATTGCTCAAAATTAGCCAGATGTTAACAACGAATAATTTGCACCGCATTTGACGTTTAGGACAAGTTGTGAGCAGCGATTAAGCCTGCGGGTTCATAAAACCCTGTCCCCTCCGGCACATTGTGGATTACATGCGGCGCTAGTGCGCGTACTGCTATGTCGTTACAGAGCAAGCTGCCCCTCACACGGTGCAAATGTGACATCCCGTATACTTGTTCACATTCTTCTTCTTTGCGATTCTTCAAAGCACGATGGGCAGCTTCTGGACATCGTTGTCTTTCAGCTTGGCTTCGAAGTGTTTGGTAGAATTCGCAGGCAACACCAAGTATTACCTGACAGGGGTCGCGACGTGAACGCTTCTACCTTGACCCCCCTTGTTCACATTAAAGACTCGCTATGGAGTATATCAAATGAGCATTCTTGAAACGCATCAAAGGGTCTTAGTGTAAAGGATTAATACACTGCTTACCTTGTCCGAAATGTCAAATGTATGATGACATTCGGGACTCGCTACTCTCGCATCTGAGCCGCGTCTACACGCGGGTGTTACGTAGCCACCACCTTCTAGCGCAATACGAATTTCTGCTCGAGATAATTTTAAATGCTTTTTAATCCCTAGACGCGCGGTGATTGACGGCAGTGGCTTACCCAGACCACCGCTGACCCACTTCATATCCTATTGAGACAGCACAGGGGCAGGAGCCCCGGCAATTAATTAAATGTCTTACTATCTTGTAAACACAGGCACCCTGCCTCGCGCAACCATTCAGTGGATTAAGTGTGGCGTAATTAACACGAGCGTTTCGGGAAGGAAAATCGAACCTTGTACCACACCCCGGGAGCATCAATGGTTATTGGGTTTTATCAGGCAAAGATAAGCGAGTGAACTGAACAAATGGCAGGACACTTCCCTAATTAAAATGCATCAATGTTAGCCCGCTGGCTAGGCTCCGTGCTGCGTTGGGATGGCATGGAGGATTCCCACTCGCCTGTGCCAGCTTAAGGTCTTTATGGCTCCCAGTGTAAGCGGCAGTTGACGCGGCAACCCTGCTACTGGTACAGCTGTTCCATTTTCACGCATAATTTCCTGCCGTTATCGCGTTTTCTGCGACTGTTGAGAAAGGGCTGCGAGCTCCGCCGTGCAGCATGAAATAGCATTATGTTGCAAAAAGGGGCACACACGCAATTCCTTTATAATGGTCTCACATGTGTTGAAGTGGCTGGCAGGCAATGTAGAGTTTAAAAAAGTAACTTTTTAAGGCCTTTTTTTTTAGAGATCATGAATAGCTCTATGCAGAAACTAATATATTCCGCAATGTCATTCAAGGCACAGACATTTAAATTGCGGAATATATTGTGAGTATCGAATGCCTACATTTAATTAATGCGGTAAAATGGTTCAAACGATTGGTGAAATTTCTAATTAGTCTCTTATAAGGAGCACCCAATCTAGCGGTAATGCAGTATAAGTAAGACCAACAGGCTATTCTAGTGGCATTACGCCCGTAAATGTGTTCCTAGAGTGTTAGTCGCCCTTCAGTGACCACAGTGAGCTCAGTGGCTGCTGCTTTTGTTGGTTCACAAGAACTGCCCCTAATTCAGTTTCCTCTTCAATTAAACAAAAACATCCATCCACATCCGTACAGAAGCCAATGCAACTGCCATTGAGATGATGTTAATTAGAGTAGCACTGGGAGTAGAGGCAATTGTGATCTCCCGATTGGGGGTGTACGAGTTCCTTTTTGCCATACGGTTCTCATTAAAAAAAGTTATGAGCCTCCTATGTTCTCAGTGCGGAGAGGACGAGCAGAGCGATGGGGAGGCCTTAACGGGAAAAGGTAATGAAGATAATGTCAATTGTATTGCTGTCCATTGTTCAAAAGAGATTGGATAGCCTTCCAGAGGGCTTAAGGGCATTATCATTGAGGCAAGAGTTAGACATTTCAATCAGGATCCTCCTGTGAATGTCCCCATTCTAGCTATAATAATAATACTAGTGTGGGAGACAGCCATGGTAACACGGATTGTCCACGTGTCTGCTTTGTCGAACATAGAAAATCTACAACGTAACCAGGGGTGGCGTAGCGGTGAGTAGCGCTGCCACCTCACAGCAAGAAGATGCCCCGGGTTCGAATCCCGGCTCGGGTGCCTTTCTGTGTGGAGTTTGCATGTTGTCCCCGTGTCCGCGTGGGTTTTTGTCAGGCACTCCGGTTTCTTCCCACAGTCCAAAGAGATGCTGCTGCATAGGTTAATTGGCCTGCTGACTAATTTTCCCTTGTGCCCTGTGATGGACTGGCGTCTCATTGTGGGTACAGCCCTGCCTTGCGTCCTGTATCTGCCGGGATATTATCCGGCTCACCGCAACCCTGTACAGGATTAAGCGGGTTCTGACAATCGATGAAAAAAAACATCGCATTCGTGCCGAGCCTGTGTGGCTGTTCAAGCGCCGGCCACTTCCTGTGGAGTGCTCCGTTGCGTGTAGCCTGCTACGTAACGGATCTAATACATAATACTATCTCCATTTGAGCAACATCCAACTTACGTACCTCATTTGTTATGGCACGCCTTGCTTTCGTTGTCACTGCATGGCATTCTAGGAGTTTACTGTGAGTGAAGCAGCAGTTTCAAAGGTAGCCAAGCAAACAAGTTATGTTTTACATTCATGATGATTTAAAGTGTCACCCTCACTACTTACAGTAATGCATGCACACACATTGCCCGAATGGACTGAGCCTTATGAATACATACGTCTCAGTTCTATGCCTCGGGTTATTTATTGTGTGTCTTGAAGGCTGAAGAGATATAACGGTTATGGGAATAAATCTGGGGCGGCACGGTGGCGTAGTGGGTAGCGCTTCCGCCTCACAGCAAGAAGGTCCCGGGTTCGAATCTCGGCTCGGGGTGCCTTTCTGTGTGGAGTTTGCATGTTCTCCCCGTGTCCGCGTGGGTTTTCGCCGGGCACTCCGGTTTCCTCCCACCGTCCAAAGACATGCTGCCAGGTTAATTGGCGTACTGACTAAATTTCCCCAGGCGCCCTGCGATGGACTGGCGTCCCATCCTCGGTGTTCCCCTGCCTTGCGCCCTGTGTCTGCCGGGATAGGCTCCGGCTCACCGCGACCCTGTATAGGATTAAGCGGTTTCTGAAAATGGATGGATGGATGGGAATAAATCTGCTCATGTACAGACTTTTTATGGCTATATGGCAATACTGTATTGGCACATAGCAGCATTTACAGAAATTAGTGCACTGGATATACAATTGTCAAAATGAGCAACACGATGAGATGTTTATATCAATGATAATCATTTCAGCATTTAACGAACTCATGCAGAGCCGGATTAAGATGTTGCAGGCCCCCTGGGCTACAGGTACCGTGGGGCCCCCAGTTTGCCAAGTTCATAGTGCAGTAAACTAGACACTCTGCCATTGCTTCCCAATGTCGGTCACCGGACTTTTGAAATAAAAAAAACACGTCAATCCACGGATGACTGCATTCAATGAATGCTCATCTTTGCTCAAATAGTGCAGCCTATTTGCAAAATGCATTCGTGTAAATGTAATTCAAGCTGAGACTCGATGCAAATACTTTATATTAAGACTGTCAGGTCATAGCATCAGTCATGTTCAGTGTCTGCACTGACTTGTTAAATGTAATTGAGTTTGCCTTCGTATAATGTGGGATGATGCGTTGGAATAACATCAAACGCAGAAGAGTTATTCTGTGATAAGTGAAAAGGAAAGTTTTACACGATGACAAGCGCTGTTCAAACTCAGTGTATTTATATGCAATGCATTTAAGGCAACCTTACGTGTAAAATATACACGACATTTTCATTTTTTTTATAAAATGATGACATGCTCTGGCTCTTGTGTTGTGTGTTGCCTAACTGTCTGTATGCAGTCTCACTGTACCTATTACATCCTTGCAAATGTATGTTTTCAATGCTTAACCATCACTGTATTTGTTATCGTCCTAGGTTGGTGAGAGTTTATATAACTGCATACATTTCAACCGAGTCAAACACTTATTGAAATCTACAATGGTGGGTTTCTATTGATTTATCTTTTCCACAATCTTACTAATTGACCTGTGGCCGCATATGCAGCACTAAAACCATGCTTCCTGCTGTATGCATTCGATTCTATTAATTAATTGCATTAAATCAACAGGAGGGCGGCACGGTGAGTATCGCTGCCGCCTCACAGCAAGAAGGACCCAGGTTCGTATCCTGGCTCGGGTGCCTTTCTGTGTGGAGTTTGCATGGTCTTCCTGTGTCCGCGTGGGTTATTGCCGGGCACTCCGGTTTTCGTGTGATGGACTGGCGTCCTATCAAGGGTATAGCCCTGCCTCGCACCCTGTGTCCGGCTCACCGCAACCCTGTCCAGGATTAAGCGGTTTCTGACAATGGTTGGATGGATGGATGAGGATGGCGAACATCAATAATTCCAAGCTTTTGTCAATGTATTGCTGGATAAAAGCCAATACCGGTGTCATGTGTCATGAACATTGTTTGACCATACTTCACCATAGTAATCTTTGTCGGCGAAGGGGTGCGCTCAAGAATGGATTTAACAGGCCTGTCACATACATTGATGTTAGATGTCGCTTGTAATTAAACTCAGGTTGCCCAGTTCATATTGCAGTGTGTTAACTACTCTGCTATCACTCCTGCCAGTTGAAAATCATCAGCAATAACTATCCACTGCTGGATGAAGACCTTCCTCTGGTGCAATGATCCATCGAGCTCCTTCATGTGAGCAAATCTCATTACTCCATCTCCACGTTTGTCATCCTGTCAATCATTTGTCTCCCTTTGGCTGTGATTCCGTCAGCGATATCGTTAATCGGCATCCTCCATTTTAGTGACGTGTCCTACCCAATCGTACAGGCGTTTCTTAACACGCAGTATGTTGTATTGACTATACTAAATAGCATTGACACGTAACATTGATTAACAATGTTTGTGTCAATTAGTATTCAGAATAGATAGCTGGACTCCAAAAAGAAACACACATTTTGTAACCAAAACATCAAAACAACAAATAACCAATACTAACAAAACACATGCAAATAAGTATCCGCCTAAGTTCTTAGTTATATGCTTTGTATCTGCTTTTTGAATACAGTATTACGATACATTGTTCGGTGATGCTACGTTAGATGTGGCGCACGAGCACACATCCAAATAACCCTCAACACATTCATCAATAACACTGCATCAAAATAATTCTAATATAATATAGGTGATGCATCAGGCATTTTACGTGCTACGAAGGAGTATAATAAGTATTATTCACAGTGGCGAGATGTTATCTCCAATGTGTGGTAGACAGCAGGTTGTGGTTTCATCCCGACCCTGACTACTACACATTCCCACTTATGGATATCAGCCACTTCCAAGCGCTATCAGGTCGTCTCTGAAAAAAAGCTTATAGCTCAGTAGACTTGCTAAAATAGTTTCGTTTTCAGGTCGATCATTGTTCATACCGCAATAGTGCACAACCTTCTTTTCCTCTTGGTCACCACTGCTGTGCTCGATTTGCATAGCACCACCACTTCACTTGAGACAGTCAAATGGAGCCATGTTCCTAGTGTCGGTGCAAGAGTGCAGGCTGCTGAAGTTTTGCTCCAACAGTCATCTGTGAGATGACTGCTGGAGCAATAGTTTTAAACCATGACAAGCGTAAAAAAAACGTGCAAATCCTAGGGCTGTGTGGCTTTTGATCCATGGTGGAGACAGCATTTTAGAAGATAACTGACCTTATGCAAGCCCTACAGTTCCTTAATTACTTTTAAGAGAACAAATTTGTATTGTGAGCAGAATACAACCACCTACCATAGGTCATTGGGTTAATAAGATAATCAACATAGACAAACTGTGAGACAAAAAGGAATTTGATGAATAGCAACGTAAATGCGTTTATGTATTTCGACCCATCCATATTATGTTGAACTTCCACACTACAGGTCAACATTCTTCTTTTTCTGCTTCTCACCCTCGCAGTTCTTGAGTGTGGCGTTTTCTCACATCGTCCCTTTCCCCCAACATGTTATAACCTTTCAAATTCAACCATGTATTCAGCATTACCTGCTACAATTATGATCGTGCTGTTTGTTGATAGCCGATTAATGTGTTGGGTCTGTGCTTCTTCTTCTTCTTTGCGATTCTTCGAAGTGCGATGTTAAATTACAGTTTCCCATTTTCTTACACAGCCCCTTGCATTTTCATTGAACTCCGCAAGGTCTTTTGAGCTGCAGCCCTGGGTCTGTGCTAAGCAACTGTGTTTTTAATTAATTTAGCAATAATGCATTGTCTTCCAGCAATTTACATGTGGTTAATATGTCTTCTTCCAACGAAATTTAATCTGCTAATTAAAGCGAACAATAATTTGGTCTAAACTACTTCCGTCAGTATTTTCCAAACTTATGTCAAAATTATAAACTATATCTTCAATGACACGTGTTAAGTTATATAATAAGCGTTCACGTCGCGATCCCTGTCAGGTAATACTTGGTGTTGCCTGCGAATTCTACCAAACACTTCGAAGCCGAGCTGAAAGACAACGATGTCCAGAAGCTCACCATCGTGCTTCGAAGAATCGCAAAGAAGAAGAAGTTATATAATGCAAACACATCAATCCTGCTTACTATACCGCCCTCTTGGCCCTTCCAATATGTAAAAAAAACTTGTATTGTTTTACTGATGTAATTTTGGTCGCCTAATCTCATGGTCAGTTAGCCTTAACCTAGGAACATCCCAGTAGAAATGTGGCGAGTCCAAATGTTGTTTTTGTTTACTATCAAAGCAGCAGGCCCAACACTAGCGAGCACAGCAATACAGACTAACTCATAATCTTCATTAACATTTACCGGTGCAATGTTTTAAAGGGGAACCTTTAACGTGATTTAGACTAATTGAGTCTATTTGCTTGCAGGGCAGATGCATGTAGTTGTTTTGTTTTGTCTAATCGGTTTCTTTGGTATTAATCATGCTAAACCCAATGGAACTCAGTCTTGTGTGTGTGTAATTATAAGCCAATTATGTAATAAAAACAACATTCACAGCTCTGTCATGTGCCTTGCTATATCTCGAACATATCCATTGACCCATTGTAAAATAAAACGGCAGTATACGCCATATAAAGAAACACGTGCGTTTTTATTTCCACGTGTAAAAAAAGACGTGAATAACATCAAGCAAGACGTATTTCTGGGTAAGCGGCACTACGGTGGGAATGTTTGCAGAGGATGCGATTTTGACGTTGCTTTACACAAACGTAAAAGAGAAGAGGAAGAAGGAAACCTCTGTGCCAAGGTCACCAAATAACAGGATGCGTTTGACTTCTGGTGAAAAAACAGCGCGCACATGTTGATGCCACAATGCAGAACTGAAATCACTTTGAGAAATGAGCCAAAATACATTTTCAACCATTATGGTTGTGCCTTTTGTAGATTTCCATGAATGTTTTGGTCCGTTGGTGCCTCTTGATAATAGGTATGTGCAGCACATGATATTAAATGGTAAGGGAAATACTTTATTTTATTTACGGCCCTTTGTCCAGGCCTTGTTGGATGCCGTGCAGACCGTGGATTTTGCTTGGACTGTACTCAAATCTACCCCATGTTTGCAAAGCGAGCGCTCTACGTCTAATTATGCAACCTAATTTGACAATCCATCCATTGACAGAAACCGCTTAGTCTTGTACAGGGTCGCGGTGAGCAGGAGCCTATACCGGAAGAAACGGCGCAAGGCAGGGCTATACCCAGGATAGGACGCCAGTCCATCACAGGGCAACGGGGGCAAGTCAGCAGGCCATTTGACATATACAGCAGCATGTCGTTGGACTGTGGGAAGAAACCGGAGTGCCCGACAAAAACCCACGCGGACACGGGGAGAACATGCAAACTCCACGGAGAAAGGCACCTGAGCCGGGATTCGAACCCGGGAATTTCTTGCTGTGAGGCAACAGCGCTACTCACCGCACCACCATGCCGCCCTCTAATTTGACAAGTACCAAATTAAAAACGTTCCCACTAATGATGAATGTACAGAAAGGTACACACGTCAGTGGACGGCAGCATAAGCTGGATGGAAAGTTATAGCACAAGGCCAATGCAATATTTATGCAACAGTAATTCAGAATGCACACTATATGTCGGTGTACGTGGCATTATTAATGTAAGAGCAACTCAACGTACAAAATACATTATTTAAATAGGGAAACAAATTTAACATGTCGGACACGTTTTAGCATATGTAACAAACGCATGTCCAATCGCTAGGGATGTTTCATGAGATTCCAAGATAGACTTTAAAGCGGGGTGTGTTGTCGTTGCGGTGTTTGAAGCTTTAGTTAACCCGACGAATGAACGTACAACGGCGAAACTTCATTGTATTTACACTGACTTTGAGATACAGAATATGGGTAGGTTCGTGCTATGCATTTGAGCATATGCCTAAGATCATAAAGTATGGAAAGCATTTTGCTGCACCGCCTGATGCTCTCCACCACGAGGCGCCCCAGCCTATAGCACCTGTTGTGCATGGTGGTCGTTCAAGCAAACTATACCCAGGCTCAACCCTGCTTAACTTCCGAGATATGACGAGTCTGGACGCATTCCGGTTCCCTGCAGCTCACATATTATATATAAGGAGGACATCATTTATTTGTGTGAAGTTTATACTGGGTGAGAAACCTATTGAGCGAATGTCTCCCGAAAGGCACACTTTGGCAAAACATTATAATCTGTAAATGCATATGCTAACGTCCAACATATCACATTTAAATAAACAACATAGACAGTAATTTAAAACACCCATCATGTAGAGACAGGTTTAAGTCGGTACTGATAATGAAAACATCTATCGCGTTTCGCGTCCGGCCCATCAAGTTACACCTTTATAAGGCATTACCACTTGGTTAAAATGCCACTCACTGCCACCCTTTATACCAGCGGTTGTCAACCTTTTGCACTTCAAGGCCCATTTGTTCCACGTGAGTATGGTCTCCACGGACCACTAGGTGGCGCTCGCGGCCCACTGCTGGGTCACGGACCCACCGGTTGAGCACGGCGGATTCATACCCACCCTTTAAAACAAAATAGTGCGGGGTTGAGTCTGATCGAACAGCCACGTGTCTTACCGCAGGTGTGGCTAATTCTCTAGATCTTTCATTCATTCTGGCGACGCGCGTGTATTCGATAAAGGTATCACTGTATCACAAAGACCATTCATTCTGCTGATGAGCTGCACGTGTTAAAATTAAATCAGCCTGCATACCAGCATCATTGTCATCAGCGGGGCCCGAATAACCGGCCGGAGTGGAGTGGTGGGTTTTGGAGGAAAGGCGGGGGAGGGTATGAGATTTCAGCACCGTTTCCAAGAGGGCTTCATTTTCTCATATTTTCTGAAGCTCCCCGCGACCCTGGCCGTGTCCCCCGGATTTCACTCCCCGACAAAAAAAAAACCGTGTGCAGTGGGGTAAATAATTTCCGGAGCTCAGCACTGGACAGCTCCGGTTGAAATCAAATCAATCCCTTCAGGTTGCGTTCATATTCCGTGCGCTCGACTCGGGCTATCATCGCCCCTTCTTGCCGGAAGCTGTAATGGCTTTTGCTCCTCCCGGCTGAGCAGGCTGAGTCAGGAGCAGACACACACGCAACGGAGGGACGAGTGTGCGTTTCCGGGGCGGAGATTAGCCAAAGCCAAACACAGCCTCGCGTTCCCCACTCTCTCGCACACGCAGCCCGCCACACACACACACGCACTCCCCACGCGTCAATCCGCGCAGCAGGGCAGCATCCCACGGTGTTTGCCGGCTCTGTGGAATGACAACCTAGCGTGTCACCACCACCTTCATTGACATTAACATCACCATCTTCAACAACAGCAGCATCAGCACTAACGGTAGCAGCAGCAGAATTAACCAAGAGCACACGCAAACTCACGAGAGCGCAGTTTTAAAGGGATGCGCGCAAACAAACACGTCGGTACACGTTGGACGCATAGTTTCCTCCGGCGCGCATGTAGCCGCCGGCGGCAGCAGCGTTAGAGTCTAGTGACAAGTCGTCTTCATCCTCGTGTTGCATTTGCTGCCGCTGAGAGATGCCGTGTCGCCAAACGCGGCCGACAGGAGACCACGAGAGGCGAGGCCGCGGTGCCACACGTGCACGACTCTGCTCCTGAGGAGCGGCTCCTCCGAGCCGGGGGGAGGGTGGCATCTCGAGAGAAGCGCTCCTCCGGTCGTGTCGGCTCCTCCGTGTCGCGCGACCCTCCCTCTCGCCCGTCCGCTCCGCCACAGGAGCGCTGGTGGATGGCTGGCGGAGCTGGGGTTCCGCAACTCGCCGTCGTGTGTGCGTCCCGAAGTGGTCGGCATCTCGAATCGTCCTCCGACCGCTGCTGCTGCCGCCGCCGCGCGCTCGCACGTGCCGCCTCTCACTGCTGCGCTTCATTGTCACCACCATCATCAGCAGCATCACCGTCGTCCTGTTGTGATTCGGTAACCTCCTGCGCTCCTCCGTCCTCCTGTCCCACCACCTCGTCGCCTCTCGCTTTCATCTGTCGCTTCGTTTTCACCACCACCACCGTCGTCAGCAGCAGTAAAGGCGCCTGCTGTTCCTCTAGGACTATAATAGTTGGCTCGCCGTTGTCGTGGATAATCTGCTGGTCAGCTACCACCGCCTTTGTCGACGTCTGCACCGTCGCGTCCTCCACCTCTTTCGAATTATTTCCCCGCTTCCTCTTACCAGTCGTAACCTACCCCACCACCTGCTTCGTTTTAAACTCAATCTGCCCCGTTTCGCGCGCCGTATTCTCCATCCGTTTCCTCGCTTGTTCCAAAAGCGTGCCCGTCTCGCCGTGCGCCTCTGCCGCTTTCGCTTCTTCACTCCGCTTCTCGGGTAACAGTGGCGGCACCGTGCGTTCCGTCTCGTCAACTGCGCCCTCGTTCACCTCTTCGTCCGTCCGCTCTTCCTGCTGGCCTTCTACATCTTGTCCGCGGTGCCGCCGCGCCCGGCACCCAGGCTCCATGCGCCGCCGCCTCGAAGTTCCTCGTCGTCCACCTTCCACGGCGGCTCCCTGTCCTCGTCCTACTCGTCCTCCGCCTCCTGCCACCGCAACCGAGGAGGTCGCGGCCCCCGGGCTGGAGGGCCCTGCAGGATGCCTCTGAGGGTGTCGTCTGCGCGGCCCCGAGAGAGGGCTTTGTCGCACGGGGAGATCGGGAGTGCGGCCATCGGCGGGCACGGGCACCTGGGCGCGCTCACGCGGGTGGCTCCCCCCCGGGCTCGGGCCCGTCTCCTGCTCGCCCTCGGGGTCACTCAGATGGTCCTGGGTGGACTCATCGTGGCCGTGAGCTTCGCTGCCCTGGCGCTCACCACGTCCGCGAGGGTCCGACACTCGTGTCCCTTCTGGGCCGGCTTCTCGGTAAGTTGCGTGCAAGTTATTCGACTGCCGGTTGTGCATTGCTTATGGCGCGATTGTTGTGTCCTGCTGTGCAGAACTTTGAGCGTTAGTTACACCT
>JAZEWU010000009.1:2457511-2485536 GCA_036362915.1 Geotria australis | reverse complement strand
AATTGGCCGAACATAACCCAACCGAGGAGCAGTCGCCTCTTGAGGCTCATTGAAACTTTTGTAGGGTAAATGAAGGGCAGTTTTTTTTCTTATTATTTTGTGTCACTGTAGTGCAGTATTTTAGCCACTAAATAATGTTCAGTGTCGCTAGTTTCAGGGATTGATTGATTTATTAATTGTTTTTGTTGGTTGAAGTTCCCGTTGCAGAGGGGACTTTTAAGAGTCGCCTGCTTATTATGGAGGCGTTATTCAATCAAAATCCTTTTGAAATGAGATTGCGTATCCCAACTGTACCAACATCTATTGTATATAAATATTTATGTTTTCCCCATTCCATATGACACACTGCCCTATTGGATTGATATATGGTCATACAGTTTTCCTTCAATTATTCATGAAAATGTTGCCTTATCATTGAGGCTGTGTTGCCAGTTGGACCTTTACCTTGTTATACAGACAGTAATTAGTTTAGCAATTCCAAAAATGACACATTTCTGCAATGCACTATGACTTGTGTGTGTAAATTCGTATTTGTTCGCTTCAGCCTCCGTTCTGAAGTTCTGTCGTAGTATTTGACTCTATCTAAAGTATGCGGATGTTATCTGCGGGTGCCTGTATAAGAGATCCGCATCTATTCAGTCTCAGTCTTTGGTTTCGAATGACTTTCCGACTCGCTGAGCTGCCACCGTATGTTATAATGGATTGCGTTCAACTCTATCAACCACCGAATATATTCTACACTTAATGAATACCATCAAACGCGTGTTTTTACGTTTTACAGGAATGCAGTCTACCTTGTCGTTAAATTGCATCAGTGATTTTTATTTGGTCGTGTAATGTGGACAGGTTACGCTTGTGTGGTATGTACTTTGTACATTATTAACACGTTGCAATGAGACCTTGCATTTAGGTGCAGTGGTACAATGTTTAGCAGTATTGCTGCTGGTGTTATGGTGCTTGCAATTAATGTTATAGCCTTTATTAATCTACAGCTCGATGAAGGCCTGTTTGGCTGTACCACACCACGATAGCCAGTACGGACTAGTGAAATGGAGTGGTCAAGATTTGTTCTGCTGTCCCTTGTCATCGATGTTAGCTGTGGCCGGGAATGAAATGCAAACCACCAGTTTCATAGTTCGATGCGCTAACCACTGCGCCACAGCTCAATCTTTATACAATACATATTAAACAAATCTGAGTGATGATTTATACAGTGTATTGATGTTATACTCAAGACATTAAACTATCACCGGATTACAGGGTACAAGGTGCGTTATTACACAATGTGCAGGCCTGTAACGAGGGGGCTATACTGCAATGCATTTGCACGATGCCTATTATTATGTGCACATCCAGGATGTATATTTATATCATTATATTAAGCACACCTCTTTCTATATATATTAAGCGCACCTCTGTCTATATATAGACAGGTTCCAACTCCTTAATAAGCATCAGTACTCCCAATGGAACGCATCATCACATTACAGCACATGCTTGGGCAACTGGCACAAGCGTTGCACACTCAACAGCACTGGTGCAGGGTGTAGGTGCAGGGTGTAAGCCCAGTCCCCAAACGAACGGAGGAGGGCATGTCGGTGTCTCGCGGAGGAGTCTGGCATCTGAGCTCATGAATCTGCCCTGGGCCAGAGAAGGTGCTTGTTTTTTTTCTTGGCAGGGATACAGATGAGGTTGATTTATGAAAACATCTGCATTGGACACACAATGTAATGTTTAATATTAATGAATGCCACGCATCGCTTATGTTATTTACGAACCAGTTTTTGTATATTCAAAAGACTTCTCGGTATGCTGACTTTTGGTGCTGAATTTGATGTGGTATTATGATTACGTTGCATTTCAGCCTGATATTGTTTGGCTTTGGTTTAATAACCCAGTATGCCATAGAGAATGCTTTATGTTCAGTTTCTAAATTCAGCGCTCGGACATGCTGTCATTTCATATTACCTGAAAGTTTTCAAACATCAGCACTACCAAGTGACCAAAAAAACCCATTGGTGGTAAATTTGATGTGAGCGTATTTTTTTTTGTTCAGAAAGCAATGAGTCCCTAAATGAAAACCGGGCTGCACGATTTGTGCTGTACATTGCACTTTTTCCTCTCTCCAAAAGTGGCCAGTAACATGCTGTTTGGAGTAATGCAATGGGACCATTAGTCGCCGCATGGCTTCCCTCGAACAAAATTACTGGCAATGTTCACCTTGTTTTAGCGTGCAATAATTTGGTTACGTAATATTCGACTGCATTAGTGGGTTGAGATTGGTGGCATAGTAGTTATCAGCCTGCACTATGAACCCGGCGAGCTGAGCTTCGTTCGCACTGGCGTGTGGTATTTGAGCCAGTTATGAGCAGTATTCTCCTTTAGGAACGTTCATTGCCCAGAGCAGTAAAGTTTGGTCAAATATTTTTTAATGCTACACTATGCATAAAGGCCTCACATGTACGTGTCATAGATTGTTATGTGACAACTCGATTTACGGAATTTCACTTTTCGGTCAAATTTTCATGAACACATCTGTTCAATACAGATGCGTATATCTTATATAACTCAGGTTGCCTGGTTTGTGAATACTGTACCATCACTCTACCCATCCAACCACTTTATAATCATTATTTGTTTTAAGTATGCATACTATATTTTCTGCACGTAATAAGGCATCTTCATAGCTGTTAAACCCATATTAAGTTTATCTCAGTGAATGCTGATATATAACATAATCTGTGGTAAACATCACATTACCAAAACCAATAGCCAAAAGTACAAGAGTGTAGTGCTGTTGTGGTGTAGCATGCTAATAAATAAACCTCTCGAATGAGACAACCGAGCTACAATATCATCTTTGCATGGATGCCATTCGCTGCTCCGAATGTGACTGCTCAGACAACTGCTGTGTAATTAATACATTTCAAACAACACGAATGTGTAAAGAGCACGCAGCCTGTGTGTGCACACATCATCATTTTTAATAAAAGTGCATTGTGGGTCACAAGTATTAGTTAACCAGCATAATCCATTTTATCAAATATGACTGACTCACAGGCAGCGGTGATGATACAGAGATTGGAACTATGCACCAGCTTGGTCTTGGTCACCAATGCTCACAGTCTGCCTCTGTAAACCATATATGTGGGGTCCTCAGTTCCACATTATGGGCCCCATTAGCTTGACCAGTGCCAGCAATAATCAAATATGCTAATCGACTGTGCTATCTGAAATGTATGGTTTACCCGGCCTGTACAATGATTCTGCTATGATGGGCTTATTCTTGTCCTTATAGAATTGATCGTAAAATAAATGGCACTGTGCCGATTAAATACCAACTAACTGGTTTGGTTTGCGCGAGCTAGGGTTGGTACAATGAACTTAGATGTATTATGGCAGTAATGCTTTGAACATTTGTGGTAATCAGTTAATTGGAAGTTAATCTCATTCCCCTACCATTACATTTTTTTAGCAGATCTGCCAGCCAGACACACACAGTCTGATGGAGCATTACTCATTGCTTCAAGAGCTGTATTCATAATCGTTTGCATGTCAGCCTTAACATTTTAATCCAATATAGAATTGGATATTAATTGCTCTCAAGTTGTGTTTGCAAGGATAGAGATGTGCTTTGATGCACATTTTACCAGTATGGAATCTGACAAGTGTTCATTGGGAAAACCCCAGCAGTGCTTATCGTCTTCTTTTCTATCATTTATTTACACAGCCCATGAAATGAAAGCGGAGGTGAGCTTGAAGTTTGTGCAGCATTTAAATTGAATGACAGCATAGGAGTGCAGTTTGATGTTCACCGATCAATGTTATCTTCCTGGACTAAAGGTGGGAATTTGCTTATGAAATACCTGACCTTCAACTCCACTGTGAAACGGTTACTGTCCCTGGCTGTTCAAATGTAAAACGGATCTTTCCAATTTATTTTGCGAAGCTCAGTGGCTGTGAATGCCGGCCGCATAAAATAAGGAATTAACTGAGCAGAGGAATTTTGAATACTTTTATTGAATGCTGATTAGCTGAGCCGTTGCCTCTTCCCAAATTAAATTTGTCCCACCTTCGTCTATTCATAAATCTTTTCTAGTACCGTGTCTTTTTATTGTTTATATGTAAACCAGCCGTGAATGTGTAATGGAAGCTTTTCCGTTGTTGTGCATCTGCGTTTACAGTGCTTACGAGAGTCACCGGAAGTAACGTAGCTTTATAAACAAAATAAACATTGTTACACTGATGCTTGCTCTTCAAAGCTGTTATTTCGGGATAGCCGTGTCGAGAGAGGGAGAGCGCTCGACACGGCTGTTTCGAAAGAACAGGCTTTGAAGAGCAACCTTCATGAATCGAGCCATGAAAACCTACATCAGTACATTGTTACATTGTTTACACTGAGAGATGTCGACATCTCAAATGTGAATCATTATCGACCGTCACGGAGCCCCCCGTGAGTGACAACGTGTTACTTAGCCGGCAGGTCTGTCGTGATAGCGATTAAACTGTTTATCCATCCAAGCATTGTCAGAAACCACTTAAGCCTGTACAGGGTCGCGGTGAGCTGAAGCCTATTCTGGGCACAAGGCAGGGCTATAGCCAGGACAGGACGCCAGTCCATCACAGAGCACCGGGGGCAATTAATTGAGCCGGCCAATTTACCTGGCAGCATGTCTTTGGACGTTGGGAGGAAACCGGAGTGCCCGGCAATAACCAACACGGACATGGGGAGAACATGCAAACTCCACACAGATAGGCCCCCGAGCCGAGATTCGAACCCGGGTCCTTCTTGCTGTGGAGCGGCAACGCTACCCACGACGCGACCGTGCCGCCCGCCTAAAACACACAACATCAGTAAAGCGTTTGTGATTGGGACTGCACTTGGATTTAGAGTGCAAACATCTTAACACCGCAACGTTTTTGCTTTGCGAGGCGCACGGGGCACTCGTCACGTTAAACCTGGGCAGCAGTGACTGCAACAATCTCTGGGTCTGGCCTTATTCGAGTCGCATTGACCTCCTGCGTGATGCATGGCAACAGCAGAAGCATGTGGGCTCCGGGGTGCGGCGCCTGCACGCTGCTATTACGGGCCGTGTACCACATGCGCGACTGGCAGAGAGGCTAAAATTTGCCGACAAGTGTTTGAACATGAGCTGAGGATCACACAGGGCTAAAGTGATTGGCATTGCCCGTCTGGCGTTTTGCAAAACAGAACGGCACATGGCCGTAACGTCCTGCCGTGGAAAATTATTATCGAGCGTGAAAACAGCCCGACTTTAAACGGACTGTTCCCGGACGAACTACACTACGATATTCCCAGAATATACGTCTAATAAAGTTCTGTGGTGTGTACGAGTTGGCATAGGAGGGTGGGCGTAAGTGTTTGAAGATATACTTGCGTAGTCGCTCTCTTGGATATTTTCATCAACTTTAAGTAGAGGCTTGGAAAAAATACATGATGAACAGCAGTGTGTAATGGTTGTTATAACACGGCACTATAATCCCAACATTCTGAATGTTCGCTTTCCTGTCACAGTAATGGCCAAGTCAATTATCCCTTAATTGGCTTCCAGCTTGGAAAGGGCATCCCCAAGGTCAAATTGTCTTATTCGGTCTCATTAAGTCGCCGTAGTTAAACGTGTGATATGATCGTAATCTCCTTTTTTGACATACATCTAATACCTTGACGAAAATGTTACATTGTGAAAACAACAGCCGTTACTCTAAAATATAAGGAAAATATAATATTTTAAACGACTCTACATTGATGTGTGCATTATACTGTAATGGCACATCACAGTGTGTGCCTTGAACAAAATTGCATTCGATTGCATGTGTAAATGTTAACTTATTTTTCCTGCCGTTAAAGTCCCATTTGCCATGTCTGTATTTCCATACATTCCCTTATGTTTAGATGTTGAAAGGTCTTCTCTAGTCTTACTTTTCACTCTTCTACGCTGTAGAATTCCTCTTGAAGATTCAGAACCCTGTAACAAATATAATGTGCTGTACTAGAAAAACCTCATAATTTAACTTGAATATGAAATTGTAGTTTACACGATAAGTTTATTATTGAATTTCTGCCAGCATGGTAAATATATGGTGATCTCAATTTAAGTTAGGTATTTATCTTACAGTTGCTTTTAACAATAATGTTTTTAGCATGCACTGTATACACCTTGTTTATCGATGATGAACAATTTAACTTCTGTAACTTTTTTATTTTTAAGGGAAATTATACATTGATTAATTCATTAATTACCAGTACCCACTTAATCCTGTAGAGGGTCACGGTCAGCCGGCGCCTATCCTGGCAGACATAGGGTTCAAGACAGGGCTATAACCAGTCCATCACAGGGCATCAAGGCCATTTTATTCGGGCCATTTAACCTAGGTAGCATGTCTTTGGACAATGGGAGGAAACCGGAGTACCCAGTGAAAACCCAAGCAGACACAGGGAGAACAAGCAAACTCCACACAAAAAGGCACCCGAGCCAGGAATTGAACCCAGGGCAATTATTGCTTTGAGGCGGCAGTGCTTCTCACTGCATCACCGTGCCACCCCATGAAATACTGTATAGTGTGCGTTTAATAAAAATACATCTTACAGGTCTCTCCACATGTGGGTCGAAAATAAATCCCTCATAATTTCCGGAAGCAAAATATACATGTAATAAATCATTGTTTTTTATGTCCCCATTTTTTCTCTCCGATAGCTATTGAGCAGCCCACCCTGCACAGCGTGGTGAAGTATGGTCAGACACCTCCCATGAGTGACAACATAGGGGAGGCCTTCACTCAGCAGTGGAGTCCATCGCATGGTGGTCACCGCATTGTTTTGAACTTGAGTTAATTTTGTATCCACGACTAGTGAGTCATTAGTGATTTCTGAACCGGTCTTGCGCCTTCTTGTCACTAACCCACACTGACTTGCTAGGTGAACTATGCGCAAGCGATCCCTCCCATCGATATGGTATCTAGAGACCTTGGCCTGCCAGCGTATTGACAAAGGGCTGTAAATTATTGGGTAGCAGAGGTGCTATTGTTAGGGCACTGCACTATAGATCCAGGCATGTGAGTGCACTTACCAGCCGTGGCTGAGATCAGTGATGAGTAATATTTGAGATGGTCCACCCACCCTTTCACCAACCCGTATAGACCAGTATGGAATCAGTTCTGTATTGGTATGACAAAGGCGTGATGTGCTTTTTACAGTACCAGTGTTCACATCAACGACTGAAGTAAATTAATCATGTATATGTCTATGCTTTAACTGACTTGAGGATCGCGTGTTGAATTATCAAGTGGTTTTGTATTGAGATTTACACGAAATCTATGCGGCCAGTCTGTGTTTAGCATTAAGTTGCAGTGTCCAGGATTTAATCCACATTAGATCAGTCTTCACATGAATATCCTCATGACTGAACACATTTGTAAAATGTTCCGTGTATAGTTTATTTTCGTAATAAGCACAGATATCCTTAATTGGTTAAGAATGCTGAGGTTGCAGTTTAAATAGCACATTTTGTGTGCAGGGACCTAATTCCCACTATCTGGCAATAAACGTTTAACTACTTGTCAGTGCATTTATTTGGTGAGTGTTAAGTTTTCTTGTGAAGTTTTACATTATTCCACTTGTCCTTGTGTTTTTTTTCTTGCAAAATAAGTTGATCGTCCACAAATTGTGTGTTGATGACGGTGTGCACATGACCGTTTAACTATCATGATAGTTATAGACTATATTACTTGACGATATTTTATCAAGCAAAAGAGTGCATTCTAGAAACAAAAGTGACCAAAGTATTTATTTTCTGACATCTTATATTGTTCCAAGTTTATAAAAAAAAAGATACGTGACCTTTACGCTGAGAATATTCCAAGCCTTAAGTAACGTTCCGCTACAGCTATGTTGATTGACAGCCATGTATTCATCATTATGAAGAAAAAGTATGTGTTTTGCATGACAGCGATCAGCATCAAGATTCTGAAACATTTATTCTGTACGAATAAAAATGGTTGTGAAGACATCTGTTTAACATTTTCGTTGGAATGAATGTTTATAAAACTTTTTTTATGACCGCATTAAAAGTTGAGAGTTTTTCTTACCTAAAGAATAAATTCAACATCTGGTGGTTTAGAAATGTGTTGTTAGCAAGTTTTACAAGGTGCAAAGGAAACATTTTAAAAGAAAGTGAGGCATTTTAATATCCAGTGACTTTTTTATGAGTTGTTATATTTTTACTTTCATTTCGAAGTTTAACATTTGTTGCTGATGCAGCACAGAGAGCTTAAAGTTAAATGTTTTGTTTAAAAGCTTGCAAAGCTCACTTTACTGTGGTTCCTTGTTCTATGCATCACAGGAAACGCCGGGTGGTTCACTGCATGAAACGCAATTTAGAAGTTTGCCTGCAGATGTGCCGAACAATTAGTACCTTCACTCCGTTCGTGCTCTATGAATACTTAGTACATTTTGCACATTATACTACTTTATTTACAGCCCGTTGTCAATCCACTGCTGGATGTAGGTCTTTTCTGTGTCATGCCGGTCACAAGGAATGTTTGACCATACTTTGCCGTGCCGGTCGGTGCAGATTGGTGGAAGGGGGGGCTTGTGACCGGTTGCGAACACAATTGTTGTCATTGCAGGTATTAAACTGGTCGTTAAGTCCGTAAAAAATCACATTAACCACTGTGCCACTGTTCTACCCCATTAGTTTACTAGTAATCAATATATCAGTGTCCACGCTTGCGTTTAGATTAAATCAATATGATGCGTTCGTTGGAAATGTACTGTTCACGTAAAAGTATAACTCGATATTAATTTAGCAAGCGAACGTGATGTTAAATCTTGCACTGGCACACTTCCAAAAAGGCCAGTACTGAAATTACACACTTTGTATAAACGTTGCTTCGCATAAGAAAAAAATACAACTAGTACTCGCATACTGTGTCACTGCACGCTTTATTGAAATCAATCGGTGAAAAAGATATTACATTCCATGCACACAGATAAAACTGGCATAGGTTTAGGCTGTCATCTGACTGTAAACAGCCGGCAATAATCGATGTCACAAATTCATTGGCCGGTAGCATGTTGATAACGCAAACTTCTGTAGGAATACAAATTTCACTGTCCTCGGCCTTGTCACAACTAATTACAGGCTGTGAAAAAGCCACCGCAGAGCGTCTCTGGCGTTTGTCAGCGACATGCAAGCTCAGCCGCAGATTAAATGTTGCAAACATGGCTGGGGAAAAGGGGCCTGTGAGAGGGTGGTGAGTTTCTCCTGTCACGACCGTTTGTGTCTCGCTCTTTTATTACATCAGGTCTGGACTTACGGGGCTGGGCCGATGCGTGATCTCCTTGATCCGTGCCTACTTTGGGCACAATGCGTCTTTTGACGGTGTTATCACTGTTAGGACCGGTTTGTGGCGACAGTTTCAAAACACAATTACAGATGCCCCTTTGTGGTTGGCAGAGAACAATTCTGCGAATACTCATCACTCAGGTGTAAAAATATCACACATGCTGCTGCCTATGTTAATTGGCCCAACTAAATTGCCCGTGGTTCCCTGCCATGGTCTGGCATCCCATCCGGGGTATGATAATGAATATATGGATGGAATATTCCAATGTGTTTTATTTGTAAAAGCGTACACACTTGACAATGTGCATGTATGTACTGATGTAGGTTGTTATGGCTCGATAAATTATAATTGCGTTTCAATTCCTGGCTTGGGTGCCTTAGTGTGTGGAGTTTGTATGTCTGCGTGGGTTTTTGCCAGGTATTCCGGTTTCCACCCATAGACCAAATGCATGCTGCCTAGGTTAATTGGCCTGATTTAAATGACTCGGTTCAATTTGGACTGGTGTCCCATCCTAGGTATAGCCCTGCCTTGTGCACTGTCTGTTCACCGTGACCCTTACAGAGGGGTTTAATTGGATGTAGCTTTATAGCTACATAGAGAAATAGAGACATAGAGATACATAAAGATACATAGAGGTACATAGAGACACATAGAGATAGATAGACACATGGGGTGTCGGGATCGTCTCCCTGAGTTTATGACAACGCAATTCCTGCATTTCTGTGACTTCCGACATGTAAAATAACCGTCCAAATTTAAAACCATGAATGACGAACATGTTCCCTCTGGGATTTTCACTTTAGGATCGGCGTTCCCGTGCGTTCCTCTCCTATTCCACCCCTGCCTGTGCGGGATTAAGCGGCGTCTGATAATGAGAACAGATTTGCTTCATTCATATATCCTCGGTGCAACTTAAAGAACCATAACAGGCTGAGATTTCGAATAAGCCACCACACGATTCCAGCCACAAGCACTCTGATGACACGATTCATGAATCCGCTCTAGCTGCCCAGTACTTTAAAGTCCTATTCATTCTCAAGATAGCATCTAATACACAAGGGTGGGTGCCAGTCTAATTTTGTAAATAAATGTTCACAAACAAGATGCATTCACCAGACACATCCTCAACGCTGGGAAATTAGAGTACACGACAACGATGTCCAGAAGCTAGCCATCGTGCTTCGAAGAGTCGCAAAGAAGAAGCTCTATGAGCGTGATGCTCTTGGAGCAGAGGCGATCTTTCTGCAGGGCATTTCTTTGGATAGAATATTCTCGTTAACGCGACCCAATCGACCAAATTACAACCTTGCCTAAAGTAGCCCTTACCTGCATAATGATCTCACTGTAATTCTTTGGTCGTAAGGTGCTATTTGCCAGCTTTATAGAGGAAATTACCACGTGCAGCTAAGTCATTTATCACCATTATTTACAATCGGGCACTGCAGTATGCACTGCTGACACTGTCTTGATGCAGGTAAATTGATAAACCAGTCAGGTAGGGTTAGTGTCTCCCCATGGCATGGTGGATACAAAAGCTGGTTTTCTTTTCTTGGCTGCAAAGTTCAATGCGCGTTATCCTGTGTGACAAATCATACTTTAAGGCTATAGGGTGGGTCCATTTAAAACGGCTAATAGAGTGGAATACAAATACGATTCTGTAAAAATAGATTTCGGCTGCTCAAGACTAACAAGTGAGGTATCGATATTGGATGGGTCTTTATCCACGCTACCTTACTTCATCACTACGTGCATGTGTGTATACTGTCCATTGTGTGGAGCAGTGGTGAAGTGGTTGGCGAGCTGCGCTTCGAACCTGAGTTCAATTCCTGCTCATGGCCAACACCAGTGACGATTTTCTTAACCAATTCCGGGCCTCCCTTAGGTCGACTCGGTCTCAAATGAGTACCTGGTAAAATTAGTAAACATCGACACGAGGGAGACAAATGCTGCTTGTAGTGGTGCTGGTCGCCCACCCCCTCTAGTGCCATTTCGGCAAACAGCGCTTGAACTACAGGATGTTAATAATAATAGCATTTATCGAGCGCCTTTCACCCAAGGGTCGCAATGCGTTGCACAAGGCTGTGGAGCGAACGGCATGTAAAGGCTATATGGGAAATCTTTGCCCATTATATTGTACTAGTGATTACAATTGTCACTTATTACCATGTTGGGTATATGTGGATGAATGCATATTCAAGCACGTGCATAATCAGGTGAGACTGAGGAACTAAGTCACGGTTGAGAATATTACTTGTCAACATACTAGTTGCGTTCAATGCACAGCTCAAACTCTCGCTGCAAACTGATGATGGTACAGAAACAAGCTCCAAAAATACACGAGTATGCAGTCTCCACTAAATCGTTCGGCCTTTTTCTTTTTTAGTAACCCGGCAGCTACGCTCAGCCGAGCCAGTGTCGCGGCGTGGCCCTGTTGATCCCCCTTTACGCGACGCGCTCATTGATTCGCATTGTTGTCGCACGCGCCGCAGATCCAAGGACACGGGGGGTTTGCGTGGTTTCGAGAGCTGGTTTTGTGGGCTCTCGACGAATGTCAGAGCGCTGATGGCAAGTGACAGGTGCGGTGCGTTTCAGACGGCACGGCTCCTTAACCGCTCGCCAAACTACGAGTCGTGGCGGAGCACGGGTCGATGAAATTAAATTAAACGCTCGCGTATTAATTAATTTAAACACCTCTCGGTAGAATGGGTGGCTTTCTGGAACGGTGGCTGGTCTGCGCACATTATGCCGTGAACAGAAGACCGATGCTGGTACAGACAGCTCTGTAGGTTTGTGTGAAAAAAAACATGTTTGTATAGCTAGGTAAAAGTGCGGCGATCACATCTGCGTCTCAAATAAAGTCTTGCCTGAGGTGGTTCGATTCCCGCCTCAGGCGCCTTTCTGTGTGGAGTTTATGTGTTCTCCCTCTGTTCTGGGTGGGTTTCCTCTAGGTTCTCCGGTTTCCTACCACAACTAAAACAATTGGCCGATAACATAATATATCGGACGCATTACGCCATGGCATGACGGCAACGACCCTAGAAAGTTTCAACACACTGGGTCATCAAAAAATATGCTTTAATTTGAATTGTCAATATTCATTTAAATATTTCACTTACACAGTAAGTGATTTGGTGTCACAGAACACGTACGACTTGGGAGTTTCATTTTACCAGTGTGTACAGGAGTAATTCACATACGGTTAAACAAGTTAATAAGGCAGAAATCACAGCTGCTGTGGAGCATTACTGAAGAAACACTGACGGAACACGTGGAACATTTTCGTAGATGTCTACAAAAGGTGTTGGATGCACAGGCATGACATGTCAAACATTTTTTCACTGGAACAAAATTTCCCATGCTTAATCGGTTTTGTGATTCATAACCGTTGCTGTAAGTTAATTATTTCAAACTAGAGCATCTTTTTTATAGACCCTGTATTTCTTTAAGCAAGTTTAACTTTATACAGCCGTTCCAAGCACGTTATCTTGTGATGGCAAGGTGGGGGAGAGAGAAGGCATCCCCGCGGTAAGCCGGCACCAACATTTGCCAGACACTCTCATCGATATTTGGCCAAACGGTGAGGTTTTTTTTAGCTATCGGAGGAAACCGGAGTACCCGCCAAGAACCCATGTGGATACGGAGAGAACACAAACTCCGCATAGAAAGGCACCCGATCCACGAATCGAATGTTCCTTCTTGCGACCAGGCACGAGTATTACTTACTGAGGGTGACGATAATAAACCATAATATTTTGTTATTGAATGAAAATAAATTTCCTAAATGGCAATTATGACCCAAAGCCCTGAATCATTTGTGGTTCACTGCAATGGTCTCAAGCATTCGTGTAATAACGGAAGGGCACTGGATGGATGGGCAGACAGAAATAGCCAAACATCTTTAAGTACGTTCTACTTGTGAGGGTTTAAAAATTGTATTCACGGACATAGACTGCTGAACTTAGTAAATTGGATGTAAAGTGCTATGTAAAAAAATAGCTAGCTGCACACATCTTTCATTAAAATTCGGACAGGAAGAAAATGACATGATACCCTTAGCTCAGGTGGAAAAATTTGGTTTAAGTATTTTCAACCTTCTAACAATTGCTTTCATAAAACAGAGACTAGTTTCAAATTCCAATTTAAAAATCCACCTAGCGATTGGTGACTTACTGTATATGCATTGGCGAGCAAGTGCTGTTTTGGGGAATTTAATAATTTTGCCAATTTATATGCAGAATAAAAATAATAATATAGGTTAATTTGTGCATACCGGCTGTATTTCCAGGGGCAACCTGGGCCACTAGCCGAAAGAGAAAAATGTTTTTTCGAGCAGTTTTATCATACTGATGCGTTCCTTTTAACGCCAGGCGTGGCATTTTGTTGGTAATTGCCTCGCGTATTCAGTGGTTCATTATTCCGCTGGCCTGTTAGTTACGGTTGCCTAAGTGTTATTTTGGATGCATACATTAGAGCTTTACTCCTTGACCATAGTACAGTATTGAAATGTGAGGCATACGCTGCCCCTTGGTTTGATTTCTGCCTGGTCTAGTTACCATGGAGGACGGCCATAGCTACAGTGTTTGTATGAGATATTGGCCTCACTATACAGGTAGAACGGAACCCATTTAAAACATCTCACCGGACAGCCATGATTATGCTGTAATGCTTCATTTATCACAACACCTTCTTTCTAGAGGTCTTCATTGTTAATCATTTGAAAATGCATTGATCGATCCATAAATTTCCGAGTAATTTACCCACGGGGAATGATTTGTGTCTGAGGCTGATGGGTAGTTTTGCGCACTGGCTGTTTAGGGTTTATTTAAAGCTTTGACCAGCGCTGGCGAACTGGTTGTAGGATGTCTTTCGTGGTTTTTTTTAGCAATGCTGCTTGTTTGGTCACTGTGAGAGCATGAATGTGTATTGGGCTTCTTTCAACTTAAACGTGACCGATGGTTGCTCTTCAGAGCTGTTCTTTCGGGATAGCCGCGTCAAGCGATATCCCCTCTCTCCCTCGCGACGTTTCGCCTCCCATGTTGGAAGCATCGTCAGTTGAGCCGTGAAAACCTGCATCAGTACATTGAACATGACTTTCATTAACAATGATTATATAGTCTGTCACACAATAGTGGTGCTAATGATCCTGTCCTTCTGTGCGTTGCTGTGGTGAGAGCGAGGAACATTTCTAATTTGCCATACCGATGTAGTACTGAACTATAGCTGGCATGCAGGTAATTATTGAATCATCGTTTTGTTTAGGTTAAATAAGGTTGCTCTAGCTTATTCCAATCCATCCTTTCGGTCGGAGTAATTCGAATTTCTTCCGGAAAAATTTGATTGTGCAGTTGTGTAATTTTCCTGTACTAATCGTGTGACCGAAAAAAGCAACTATCGTGATCCACACATTGAGCCGTCAAAATTAATTAATTTGCCATTCATGGTCTTAACGAGGCAAGAGCCCAATTAACCCCAAGACCTTTAAGGAAGACATAATGTAAACTCTCATAGTCTCAGGCAATCTGTGATCACAACCTCGCTGGTTCAGTAGCTCCTCTACTTTTTTTACACAACTTCTGAGCCAAAGGCCCATAACGTCAAACGGCCAGCAACAAACAGCACTATCAACGTTTGTGATTACCATGGATTTTGAACTGAGCAAGGTTATAAGAGCGTGGGAAAACAGACGCAGAAATCAAAATGTTCTGACCCGCAATGCGGGAATAAATCACAAAATATGGCTGAAACGTACCGCGTGTTACGGTTTACTCACATTTTTGGCGGTGACACATGTAACGTATACTTTACTGAAGGTGTTGTTTGACTAATTTTGAGCGTTGCATGTGAGAAGTGGATCACAGTGATTATTTAGGGTCGAGTGAGTGTTGGGGAGGATTCTTAGTGTTATTGTGGCTTCCGTCCTTTATTATTGTGTATAATTTAGGCGAGAGATTTGTGTGTGTGTGTGTGTGTGCGTGCACTCTGGGGTGTACGGTAATTGATTTGTGGCGCTCCCGAAGATAAGCTAACTTTCATTTTAAAAGAAGGAATTGTTCTGTATCCTAAATAGAATGGAAGACAATTATATTATGAGGAAATGGCTGTGGAAAAGGGTTGTATAAACAAATTACTGCCCAAGAGATATCTCAAATTTCATACGGTTATTATGACATTATTAATTATATGTTAATCTTTGTACAGCATCCACTGTGGTAATTTGGAAATTGCCTTTAAACACCAAATCCAATGTTATGTATTTGGTACACCACATCGAAGCGTATAAATAATCGACTTGGGAGTTTGGCAGGGCTGTGTTTTATTATCCTTTGTTTTTGCCGAAATTGACTAAATCGTGAAACGAGCAACTTTAAAGCAGTTTTTCAGTGGAAAATGACTCAACTTGTGGATTTATATCCCAGCATCGATATAAATCATGTGAATAAAACAAGAGGTTCTGCTAACGCTGTGAAATTGTAACGGTCTTTTCTTTTATGTCCAGAAGCCAAGCCTGCTAGCCCCAGTTACAGTGGGCAATTTCCGTACAATCAATAGCTCCCGATTTGATCCTGCTGAAATTACACACAATTGGTCATTCTCAGCCACTCATGCCACTTGATCAACCATTGGATTTTTCGTGTGTGTCACCATCAAGCAGATATTGAGCACGGATTAACCCTCTGTGACAGTGACGGGCTTCGTGCTCGATTCCAGTGATAATTTGGTGCAATTTTAATACGATTCAAGACCCGGCCCCCGGCCAGATTTCAAGACGTCAATCTCCGCAAGCCCTTGGCTCACAGAGCCTTGTGCTAACCACCACTACGGTGTGTATAACCATCCATCCACTGTCAGAAACCGATTAATCCTGTACAGGGTCGTGGTTAGCTGGAACGTATCCCGGCAGACACAGGGCGCAAGGCAGGACCATGCCCAGGATAGGACGCCAGTCCATCACAGGGCACTCGGGGCGATTTAGTCCACAGGCCGATTGTGTGTGTGTGTATAACCGACGCCTACAGCACGATGCGCTTTTTGTATTATAATAATAGCATTTATAGAGCGCTTTTCACCCAACGGTAATGCACTGGGTATAAAACCTTAGTTTTGCGTGAAGGCAGTCGTAAAGTAAATATACTCCGAGATGTGGCGGTGTGCCAGTGTGAGTGGTATTGTTATTATTGTTTTGACGAGATGCTCTCACCACATGGGGAAGACCGTAGAGAGCCCTTTGTTAAGTTTTTATTGGACACCAAAAGCCCAAACGTGCCAGAAACTGCCATTAAGCAGGGGCAGCTTTGCAATTGTTAGCAAGATGTAGTAGAGCTGCCCCATTGAGGTACACAAGACGTGACTTGGCGCCTTCTCAGTCGTAGGCAGTGCTAACAAAGTGGCACATTAGGAATGCGAATACTGCAAATGTAAGCAAAGCTGTCCCAGTTAAATGCATTAATTTATGCACAGCTAAAGCAATGCGTGGGGTTGAGAGTGGCCATGCCATTAGCCGGCCTGTGCGGTCTGCCGATGTCCATTACTACTGCAGTATTCATCATTGCAGCTACGGCAAGCACATGTTTATGACTGCTTTTAAGGCATTAAAGCTGTGTTGTCAGCATTTAGGGAAATTCATGTGCTGCATTAATGCGTAATTAGCTATTCGAAGATCAAGATGTCAAATTGGAATGCATTTGTTTTGTAAGACGATCTTTTTTTGTGTTAATATTTTTCAAAAAACAAAAATCTAACGCTGACGCGGAATGCATTCTGAGTAACGGGGTGTTCTTGCGAAGATTGCCATTGAAAATGTTACGTTGTGGATATTCACGAATACTGAACAGTCGTTAATACATGTCATTTGAAGTGTGCCACATCATTTGTTGTCCTTTACGTGATTATACAGTATTAGTTTCTAGACGTATAGGATATATTTGTGTGTCGAGGTTTTTGAGACTGTACTCCGAATGTAATTTTGACACGCTGAGCAATTGTTCGTTTAACATCATTTGTTACATGACAAATGTTGGCATAAAATTAAATTGAGTTATTCCAGGTCTATCTTGCGGAAGCGTGAATGTATCCCCAGAGGCTTTTACTTGGTTAAATAAACGTTAAATAATCCACGTTCCATGAATCCGTAATGCACGAAGACGAGATAACGCATCGAAAACAAAGGTGCACGATGTCGCAGCAACACGCTTGGATTCGCTCCTTGCCATTACTCTTGCTTTATATTTTCGAAGGAGTTACATTTCGTACAACAATTCAAATAAACAGAGCAATGAAGCATGTTTTAATATATGTATGTCTATAATCTGCATGCGAATCGTTGTAACAAATTACAGATACACAAGCCAAGTTTTGAGAGAATGTAAGCCAACCCAAGCAAGGGAAACGTTTTAAACCTGTATTTTATTGTATTTTTTATTTCTCCAGCATCTCTACGGTTGCATTAATTCCTTGGCATGCAGCGATGAGCCGACACTGGGCTGTCACCAAGCTCCCTTCACTGCCCTTCTCTGCGTTAAAAACCTGCTCTGTCCTAATGGAAGTAGACGTGCTGCCGTAAATCAGTTTACCTTGTACTGAGCGAAAATCACTCGGCGGAGTAACTGAGAAGGATCGCACGTACAGTGCACGTGAACGGGCAACGGGAAAGAACAGAATGGAGAGCAGCAGATGCCATTTTTCCGCCATTATTCTCATTTAGAATGGTGAGCGCCGATGGTGATCATTAAAATACCTAGCTTATAGAGTAAGTTTGTAACACAAGTGCAGCGTTATTAAATGTGCCTTTTGGCGACAAGAGTAGGCCAAAGCCGAAATAAATGTCGACGTCATTATTGTATTTTATCGACAGGTATTGCTTTGGAGGATTATCAGGGTCTTTAGCCTTTTTAGTGAACAATATAATGTATGCGATGCAATGGTTAACTGAAGTATAGTTTTGCATGATGGTACATGTTTGGAAAAAAAATCAGCTGTTGTAAATCGACAGGTAGATTCACACAGCAGGCCAGGATCGGGATAGATACGATACTGGATCAATCACCACAATTAAGTCGAATCCGCGCTTGCTAAAATATTGATCCAGGTGGACAGTCATATCGTCTCATCTTGTCGTGTCTACCTGGACCACAGTCGACAGTCTTGTATTGATTTTAATACATCAATCCTACCTGACAAATATGTCCTTCATTTCACTCTCAAAAACTGACACTGTTTTGTGACTTGCATTGACATAGCAGGTAAGGTATAGCTCAGTAGGGTTATATTTCTTATTGCAGATGTGTATTAACATGGCCTTTGTAATACAATTCTATCTTGTATTTACATCATTGTCATTACCTGTGTTTTGGCTGAAAATGAAAATATCAAAGCTGTGTCTCAAAAAAGATTTATATGCAATATGATACTTATTTGATTTCATGAAATTTAAAGTCTTCAAGCAACATTTGTTGACCCACGGAGGCACATTCGCCGCTTCTTGCAGAGGTTCACTGTGCTGGCTTCATGGCCCATTTTGCCAAATGTGGTAAACGACTAAAATTACTCAATTAGGATTATAGACGGCAACTGTCAACCCCTGATGCAATAAAAATTGGAGGCCCCTCCTGGAAAGAGTCTTGAGATTCAGTGAGGCTTTCCTCGAAAAACAAGCGTAATAATAAATTATCATTTTGTGAAAATGATTGCTTCTAACTGATTTTGAGAATCGTTCTCAAGGAATGCTCTTTCAGGATAGCCTCGTCAAGCGTTCCTCCTCTCCCCTTTGTGACATTTCACCTCTCACATTGGAGGCATCATCAGGCAAAATGTCGTGAAGGAGAGAGGAGGAACACTCAACACGGCTATCATGAAAGAACAGCCCTTGAAAGACAAATCTCATACATAGAACCGTCAAAACCTAGATCAATATAAAACTGACTGCATTTTCAATGCCACCAGCACACTATGAGCTGTTCTTCCAAAGGGTGGTGTATGATTCTTAATGTCTGTAGCAGACAGTGTGACAGATTTCAGAGCTTGCCTCAAGGGCTGGCATACTGTTCACAGTAGAACACTGGGCTCCCAAGTTACCATTTACTGAATTGCAATTACTCAGTAGGATTCCTAGATCGGACCTAACCTGACCTTTTTGCTCACTTCTTTCATCAGCTGGGATATGTAAGTTTGAGGTGACAAGAAGGCCCCTGGATGCACTGGGATTTCAACAGTGGGAAATGTAAGCCAAGTGACGTAAAGACATAATGTTGGCGAATGAATTAGCTTGACTGCTCTATTGCTGTATGTATTCCAGCAAGCAAACTGGTAGATGCTCACGACAAAGTACGATAGCTTTGCTCAGCCGGTCAAGGCCAGGCAGCAAATCCTCTGAGGAACAACAGCAGCCTCAGTAATTTCTTGTAAAAAACTTTCATTTTGCAATACTGTATATACTGATGTAGGTTTTCACGGCTCGATGCATCATGATAGTTGCTTTTCAAAGCTGTTATTTTGGGACAGCCATGTCGAGCGCTCTCGCTCGACATGGCTTCTGTATTCTGTATTGTATATGTTTCTTGTTACCAGAATTTTAAAATGACTTTCAACATGCGTCTTCAACGTTTGGATTGATATACTGTACTGTGTATATCAAAACAAATTTGTTTTACCTATTCATAATTGAGTGGCGTGTGATTTAGTAAGCAGGTAACTTGGAAGATGTCATCTTGCGATTTATGTTTGTATGTAGCGTCACTCGGTGCATTCAAATGCCTTTCAACATCCAGCACCTTGTTTCAAATTCATATTTTGACACAGGAAGGTGATAGCAAACATTAAATGGCTCTCGCATTGGTGAGAAAGGTGGAGGTAATTTGTACGGTTTATAACATCACATAGAGTACCCTGCACATTCATAGTGTTATTCGTAATGTACGCTGTAAATATTTCTACACGGCCGTTAACTACCTATTGAAAGCAAAGAGAGGGGGAAATAACATCTTGGGCTCAATTATTATGTATGCCTCGTTTGAACGTTACGTGCCAATGCTCTAAATCTGAATCCTGTTTCTCTGAAATTGGGAGGCATAAATGTTTCACCTGTACATACTATGAAATCTTATGGCGTATTAAGAGTGTTTGAGGAGTGCATGCTATGCGGGCTGTAGCCTCAGAGGACGGCTGGAATGTAATAAATACCCTTAAATTGCATGCCATAAGGATGTGGCTTTAACATAACACAGTATGTGGTTGAAAAAAATGTTGAATGTAAAAGATTGACTAATGCGGCTCTTGGAGGAGAGGTAATGCAGGACATCTTGAGAATCCTCACGCGTACGTTTCTGGTTAAGTATAGGCGCTCGTAAACCACCATTAGAGCTTCACATTGTTGAGTGGCATTTAAAGCAAAACAACATGAATGTACTATGTGAGAATAAGGAACACGGTCGTTGCTCCAGCTGTATGCAGCAGAGCAGCAAACCCGCGGTTTCAATCTTTGCCGTGAATGTTCATCGTTATACCCGTCATCGATACATATGCGCAAAACGTGCATCATACGGCAAGATTGTAAAAAAAAAAACTAAATCAAGTGACTGTTGGAGGAGCACAACGAGATTATACAAGAGAGAGCGACGGTTGAACGCATGTTTGTGTCATCTGCGTAGCAATGGTAACAGTGGAAAGTATCTGTCCGAAAGGCACAACTGAAAATAAACACACCACGGGAGTTATTTAAGGTGGCCGACCACAGTCAACATTCGTAAATAAAGAGGTGGGAAAGGTCGGGTTGGATTGTTGCTGAAGAGATGAATCTGATCATGAAGCATTATCTAGCAATATGAATAAACATTTAATCGGTGAATATTACTTGCTATGATGTATGGATGAGACAAATAGAGATTGACAAATAAAATAAAACAACGTCTGAATCTCGTAAAAGTGTGGCCAATTAGATTAATTACATTTCAGGGTCATGTTAAATCTGATTCGTTACCGCAAGAGTGTATTAAGAATGGCTGAAGTGGGTTTTGTGAAACATTGTGCTGCCTACTTAGTTTTTAACGACAAACCTAAACCACAGAAATCGTCTGTATTCACGCATGGTATATTGTTACAAAACGGCTGTGATTCCTTCATATGAATGCAAGACTTGAGGCGTAACAGTTTATAGCGCAATTAGACCATTAATTGTATTTCCCTCCTATTACCAAGAAGCTGATCACACAAATGGAATGTTTTGTTTTTGGATGCTCTCATTCGCATTTTATTAAGTTGTCTTTCATCTGTGGAAACAGTGTTACTTTCCGATGCTGTTAACCAGAGCCATAAATGATGAAGATGGAACCGATTCCCTGAAGATCTTTCCAATCTAATTTGCACGTCTATATTGAGCCCACAGCTATGAAGAGCAGTGTTACTCATTAATACGTTTCAGTCGGGGTATTAATATTTTTATTTGGTGCAAACATGAGAAGTCTTCTGCGCATACAACTGGGTGCAGTGTGTATCGTACACACACTGCATGTGCATTTACTAAATGCACGGAGTGCTGCGTAATTATGTAGTCAAGTATTGCATACGGTCTGTACACACCTTGTCCACAATGCGTTGTTTCCAAATTGCTCAGAATGAACCGTATGCATCATTATTATTATCAGTAGCCGCTTAATCCCCTATATGGTCATGGGGGGCCGGAGCCTGTCCCAGCAGACACAGGGCGCAAGGCAGGCCTACACCCCAAATGGCATGGCAGTCCATCACAGGGCTCCAGGGGCAATTTAGTGAAGCCAATTTACCTAGGCAGCAGATCATTAGACGATCGAAGGAAACCGGACCAGCCACCGAAAACCCAGGCAGACACGGGGCAGAACATGCAAAGTCCACACAGAAAGGGACCCGATCCGGGAATGAAAGCCGTACCCTTATTGCTGCGAGGCAGTAGCGTTACCTGCTACGCAACCATATAATCAATTGTGACGTAAGTTTTACACACACATTGTCTATACTGCATTATGTTTCCAAGGCGCTCTTAATGAACAAAGCTGCGGTCGAACAATATTGATACACATGTCTATTAATTTGCTTAATACCACTTGTGCAAGGTTACCTGTATGTAATTACTGCAGTCAAAAGACTCGTTGGGATTAAGCTACCGTTTCGTTACCGACACCTAATACGTAAAATTGCATTTTTAATGAAGCCACAGGCTCACGGCGTGGATTCAGATTTCTCTCTGAAGGCTTTTCCATTTCCTCCAGACTTGAAAGAGTGGGAATGAAATGTGGTGACCTGCAAAATGCTGGACTGTAGCCGGAAAGCGCAACTTAACACTACTTTCCTGGGTCGTAGGGGCAAGACCACCACTTCAATAAATTGTACCTTGTGGAAGGCTCCCCATTCCTGAAAACGTGCAATGACAGAAATGATACGCTGGCGTTAGACTGCTCATTCTTGGTTTACACAAGTATCCGTGCTTTAGCGATGTGCATAGCAATGCCCCAGGTAGATATTCATTCATTCATTCATTTTCAGAAACCGCTTAATCCTGTACAGGGTCGCGGTGAGCCGGAGCCTATCCCGGCAGACATAGGGCGCAACCAGGTAGATATGCTAATGTTAATGCAATATTATTAATGCGAATCTTCAATTCGCTTACGTGAATAAATGTTGCTTGGAAAATCAACAGAATAGATGATATTTTAAACGTCTTTCCAAAACGAATCGAATGCTACTCTCTTGTTAGAGATATAAATGTATACGATATACATATGTCAAATAAATACATTTATATTAAGGAGTGAACGCCGTGTTTTAAGTTGAAATAAGTTGCACTTGGTAAATTGAGTTAAATTACGGTCAATTTACGCACAGTTCTAATTGATGGCGTTCCTTCAACGAATATGACTCAATAATCGCAGCACACAAAGCCACTAGATTTTACTAAACAACATTGCGTCTCCTGCTTCTGAATAAAAACCCGGTGATCATTTTTTAAGCATGTTAAATTGTTTTGGCGAATTTACAGAAAACTAATCTGACTAAAGCAAACACATTTATACACATGATTGTTCAAGTGCTGCAAGTCTGGAAATAGCAATTGCTGCAGTCAATTTAATCAACAAAGGTTATTTCTTTGACTTACGCTGTCGACATTTTTTCTGCCTTATAATAAACCTGCAGTGTGAACAGGAAAGATAATAAAGTGTTAAATGAGCGTTATATTGAGAGATGTTTTCAATACAAAGTTGTTTTTCTTCTTCTTCATTTGCCTTACAATTTAATGTGACCCTTGTGATTAAATTATCGTGCTGACTTGGCCTTGTAGTGATGCTACATTGTATAAAGGTGTTTGAGTCGAGGGATGCTACCACGGTGCAAGCATCAACACGCCTCTCTTGCGAATCCAGAAGTTGCAATTTCAGGGCTGCACGTTTACTTTACTTGAAAAAACATAATTTACACTATTGACAGTTGCTTTTCAAAGCTGTTCTTTGGGGATAGCCGTGTCGAGCGCTCCCTCCCTCTCCTTTGGGACGTTTTCCCTCCCACGTTGGAGGCATCTTCAGGAGAAACACACCTGAAGAGAGTGAGCGCTCGACACGTTATCCCGAAAGAAAAGGTTTGATAAACAACTGATGTGCATCGAGCCGTAAATAGCCATCAGTAAATTTACGCTATTGTTGAAAATATGTATGGTAATGTTCTGATGTAGGTTTTCACAGTTAGAGTCATGTTGGTTGCTTTTCAAAGCTGTTCTTTTGGGATTCCAGTGTATGGCAGTATAATATGATGTGGTTGGAAGTACATGAGCTTTAGAATGTGTGATTACTATTTGTGGAGTTGACATGTGTACCATTCTTTATGCAACAAAAGCTATGCAAAGTATTTATACAATTCTGGACTGACGTCCTACCCTGGGTATAGCCCTGCCGTTCGCCCTTGTTTCTGCCAGAATTGGCTCCAAACCCCCGTGACTCCAAACAGGATTAAGTGGGTACTGATGACGATGATGGTGTTGTTATTTTAAATGGCCAAATAAATGTAATTGGCAAAACAAAGCTCTCTATTCGTCCAGTTTGTAATGGGAAACGGCAGTCATTGACATTTGCGATAACCACTCACAGGCTATTTCATCTGCAACGGAGATCGCCCATCTGGCTTGACAGCATGCGGTCTGGTGCCAAAATGATTATTCTGCAAACACGACTATGCTCAGATCATTCTAAAATCAGGCTCTCAATGAAACTCCAGTCCGAATGTTGCTCTGTGTGTGCACGTTCACTGATGTAGCGTTGAACACTCTGCTACGAACCCAGTGACACGAGTTTAGTTCCTCGCCATTATACCAAACGCCAGCAGCAATGTGTATTTTCATTTGGGCCGAGCCTCCGCTAGGTTATAAAGGTAAAGGTGCTGCCCTCCAGTCACTTTCTTACACCAAAAAATATTGGGACCCGGTGTGCTTATGTCAGCATCAAGAAATTGGGAGACAAAGCTGACCAGAAATGTGTGATACTGGACACACGAGTGCCACGTGAGCATTGCCATCTTCGTATGCGCTAGCTAACACTTTCCTCAGTCAATTTGATCAATCTGGGGGATTTGGCTACCGATTTGCGCTTGAGTGAATGCAAACGTCGCCGAATGTAGTCTTAGCCAGTTCTGTACACATGCCAGTTTCTGTCGGGTCACGCTTGCAAAAGAGGCAATGTGTGCATGTGTCTTGATGGATTTTATTTGATCTCTTGGTTAAATAAAGGATTCAACATCAGTTAGGATACAACAATAGGTGTGCACCAATAGTGCGATATATAGTGATGCATTTTCATGTGTAGTTATATATTTAGCATTTCAACAAAATCCGTATTGAAACGTGCACATGTCTGGAGTCTAATTTTCTTTGAACTATTATTGGGTTTGCTTAATCACCAGTTATGCTCGACTGCCCTAAAGCTCTTCATTTAAGAGAAAAAGCGGCACATTAGGAGCACGACACTTGTGAAAATTATTATTAAATGTAGTAATTGACTTAACAAGTGTGGGTCCATTCTCAGCTGACACATGTTAAAGGGTGGACTTGGAAAGTGCTTGAGCTTGGGAATAGTGCTCTAAAAAAAATAGTGGAAACAAACAGATTAATCATGTGACTGGCATACCATGGCAACAAGACGCCCTGATGTAGCATTTCAACACATCTTCAAGTTGGCAATCTGCCAAGTGACTTAATATTGCCTTACCCCTCTTTAAGCAGCCTACTATGTAGCCGAGACTTTTAGGGGCCCCATCGTGTAGCTGCAGTTGTCGGGACTGGCCCATTGTGGGCCCTAATGCAGAAGTTACTTTTGGGGAGGCCCCGTTAGATTTACAAAATCATACTGAGATAACAGAGGAGAGATCTCGACGCGAGACTTTGATGCATAATGAGATGAGAGAAATGGCGACGAAAATAAAAAATGTGGCGAGATGATGAAAGGGAGACGCAAACGAGATAGAAATGAGTCTTGTCATGCTGATCAGCGTGACACGTTTATTAGGATTTGAATTTGAGCTGATATTTATTTGATGTATGCATATTTAGTTTTCTAACTCCAGAGGCCCTTTTGCTGCTTGCGGCTCAAAACCTGTTTTCTTTGCTTATGTCTAACACCACCACTGGCTGAAGTCGCTTAGTCTATAGACTACTCTGGGTGTTCCATTGCAGACTGTGGCCTGCTGATGAGCCCTTATGGTGCTTAAGCACATCCGTGTTTGCCGTACTGTTCTCAAAGTCGGTTGGCCAAGATAATACAGTTAATAAAGGGAATAAAATAAATATATTATTATCTGCTATGGTTTTGAGAACATATATTTAGGATGTTTGACAAGCTGTAATTGCACTTGCTTGCGTCCAGAAATTGCAGTGGGATGAAAGTGCAGTTGTCTACTTTATGCAAATCAAGTCACGTGTAAACAAACACATGTTATTGAATACAAACTAAATATGTTTGCATTCAGTTACACAAAAGGAAAGAAAACATCAACGCTGTGGTTATACGTGAATCCTTAAGCAAGGATTGTATAATGTAAGCAAGAGAATACAAGTAAATGTGAGAGTTTATTAGGTCATTTAACATGATGTAATGTGCACCATAGCTGTCCACACTGTGAAAACCACAGCTGGGAATTTATCCCTGCTACAGCTTGGAAAGCCTCAACAACTGTGGGAGCTTAGTAACTTTTAGTAAAACTATTACCGTAGTATTCCCTACAAAAGCATATTGTATCAAGAGCATGAGGAAAGCTATATTTCAGGCCGCAGAATGTTAATTTGTATAAACTGTATTTGCCACTTGTTTCCAAATGTATTGTTGGCGCGGAATATATATGTGCAGTGGTTAGCGGACTGCACACGATAAACCTGGTGACCAGAGTTTGATTCCTGGCCATGGCTGACATCAGCGGCAAAAAAAACCTCTCATTATAATTTGTCATCTTTGTTTTTTTTACAGATATTTATAATGTATATAGCATTTTTTTGTTTAGAAAATGCCCATTTGCCATTCTGCACTGAAACACTTTCATTATTAATACTGTAGAGTGCTTTATCACTCAACTGCTGGATGAAGGCATTCCCACACTCAAAGTGTGTGTGTTTTAACCATGCTTCTCCATTTTGATCAGTAAAGATTGGTGAAGGGAAGACACCAGGACCAGTTCAGACATCACTTGACACTTGGTTGAGAATAGTGCACGATCTACCTTGCCACTCCACTTACCATCGTGCTTCGATGAATCGCAAAGAAGAAGACTCCACTTAAACCTTTAACAATGAACAATGTGGCCGAGTGACCAGAAACTGCGTCCCACCGTCGTGATTTCTAAACTCACTTACATTTTACGGTTTGGATGTCCACATAGGTCATCACATTATCCAGTAAGAGGCCAAAGGCACATGCGCGATATTATCATAAAACACTACAGCAAATACCCGGAGCCATTATGCAGGGGATGCAAATGACGCCTCTCGCTGAGAGAATGATGCCCCAACTCATTTGTTCTGCAAAATGGACAAGTGCAAGACACATCCGTTAACCCCCTTTCCGGGGCAGCCTTCACTGTAAGTGCTTTAATTAATGAAATGTGTACGCAATGTCTTATATCCTGTTGAGATTAATGTACAAAGTGTGAAATAGACGACGGTCTTTTTCACCACATGAAAAAAACAATGCATTTCCATTGGCTTATGGGCCTCCTGGATGAATGCTTCGCCGTGGAATCGTGCTTGAGCAAGGCAAGCGCGCACCCGTTTTGACGTTGCCGAGTCTCATCGCCTGAACGTAGCCTGTTAAACAAATCCATCTGGTGCGCTTGTTGTGATGGCAGTAGCGCTTGAGGAATGCCATAGTTATTAGTTTCTGTACGAGTGTTGGCACCACTAAACGGATGACTTACAACACATCATCAGTCTACATGTATTGTGCAGCTTGGATGCAGTACGTGGGTTTTGGTTTACTCAGATTTATATTGAACCCAGCTTTGCAGCGTTTCTTATTACGCTCTTCAAACATTGTTGTGAGTCATTAAGACTATCATCGGGAGATATGAAGTTGTTAAGATTGTTTTCATGCATGTATATAGATACGGTTCCTTGTTGAAATCTCACTCTTGCAGTTCAAAGTTGGTAGTTGGTTTGTAAACTGTCC
>JAZEWU010000009.1:2405754-2448623 GCA_036362915.1 Geotria australis | reverse complement strand
CATCGAATCTGTGAGCTGTGCATTTGACTTGTTAGCGCAGAAAATATTCCTTGCCATGCAACCTTGTAGTATTTGCGGTGTACCTGTTACTCTATATCCATCCCATATTTGGGGGAAACATCGATACATGAAAAGTTTGCTTTGCACTCATCAGGGATGGAGCCACGAATGTCAAAATGACTTCACAAGAGAACCGTTTTACAGACTAGAGAAACAATATTAATGTTTCGCTTGTCAGCTCCGTTGGTTTGACTCGTGCATCTCGAGGGTATTGAGTCAATACGTTGTGTTGTGCAGCCTCCCCCTGAGCCACCCAGTCGTCTGTGCCACGCTTCAGGATGTGAGCCCATCTTTTTAGCTAATGCAGTTGCAATGCAAAAACATGCTTATTCTGGGAAATATTCAGTTTGAATAATGTCGATTGATACAGTATTCTTGCAATACGATGTGGAATTCCAAATGTGCTTGTACTCTGCGTGGGGGTTTCATCCATAATAATGATAAAACATTGGAGAGAAAGGTGGGGTAGAGGTTATGCTTGAATAAATGCACGCGTGGAAAACTTTTCTGCACGCAAAGTGGGCAGAATCATTTACAACCCATTGTCAATCCACTGTGGGAGGAAAGGTCTGTCTGCTGTATCGTAGATCACAGGATTTGTTTGCCCAATTCACCCTTCTGCACAGTGCAGGTTTCTGAAGGGAGTTTGGAGGCATTTTAGATATCACTCACTACCAATGCTAGTATTGAACCCTGGTCAACGGTTTTGTAATGCGGTGCGATAACCACTGCGCCACTTTTTCACAGTATTTTTCAGCAGGCATATTCTTGCTGTCTCGGAAAAGTATGCATGTTTGTGCCAAAGTACCATTTGTCATTGTGATTTGTCAACACTGGTCATTTGTTGCGCATAACGTGGAGGATAGTAACCACGTAATTATGAATATTTGTAGTGAAGCTCTGTTTGTGAGTTTAGGTCATGTGAATAAGTATGTAAGTGTAGTGCACCCGTCGATATGTTGGAGAAAACGAGCGAGCACACACAGCACATACAGACTTCCACTCAGCTTCACAAGCTGTGTGTGCTCGCTCGTTTTCTCCAACATATCGACGGGTGCACTACACTTACACACTTGTTCACATGACCTAAACTCACAAACAGAGCTTCACTATGGATAACATTGGTCATGAAAGCCTACGAGTTAATGAATATTTGTATCAATGTGTTTGCTTCTTTTCTGCAAAGTACAGCATCTGTTTAAAAGCAAAAAACATGCTTGCATCGTTAATCTTCATATATCCATTTCTGGCTTCGTGTGACTTTTTAAAATATTGGCCAATACATTTTTAAAAACTTGTTGACGTAAAATCGCAAAGCTATGGACCACAACATGCTTTGTTGTAATGAAAATGTAAAGTTAATTAACGTACAGTCATCTATTATCATTATAATGCAGGCACAGATTAGTATTCCTTGAATGTCTGAGACCAACTGACTCACTTTATTGTCTTATATTATTTGTATGAAGTTAGTGGTTTTCATAGAGCCAAATATGCCATTTCAGTTATCTCTACACTCAAACTTGGCACACATAGCTGACAATCTATAAAGTCGCAATTTCATAAGAGCTGCTCTTGCAGGGAAGGCGTGTCGAGGGTTCCTCCTTTCTCCTTCGCGACGTTTTGCCTCCCACGTTGGAGGCATCACCAAGCTTCAGATGCTTGACATGGCAATCCCGAAAGAGCCGCTCTTAAGTGCAATTCTCCTCGTAATTGTCAAAACATTTTTTACCACCACAATCATATAACTGGAAATATAATGGAAGTATGTTTTTGTAACCAGTGAATATGATGTAAATTGTTTGTGTTAGCACAATCTGTCCTTTGTAAGGGTACCCCTCTGTGAATATTGAGCTTCAACAGTGCTCGGTAGGATTTGAGAAATTGCCCTGCTTTGGAAAATGAGTGAATGCAATCAATCCGATATGATTTTTTACTGACAAGAAAGATATTGCAATGACAATTCACAGCCAGTTAGTATTACAGTGATACATCAGACGTAGTTTATAAAGTTTGCAAATCTTGTAGAAAGATATTATTTTTTTGAATACCAACACATTACCATTGGAGATGACATTGCATGAGAACATTATCTACTTTTATTAAAGCCAACAAATGCTTTTACATGAAATAATACATTTATGCCATTTACTGTGTTCTTTCAGTTTGCTGATTCTAACGTTATTGCATTGGCTTGTGATCCTTGTAAATGGATATCCGTGTCTTCTGATCACTTAATTTATATGCACTCAGTAAATTTCTGTATTTCTAAAGTGGTTGCATTCCTGAACATACTAGTAAACGTCATTTTACAACATTGTGGACTGAAGCGTAATTAGGATTACTGTCACAGCTGTTTTAGTAAACAAAAAATCACCTGGTTTAATTCAAGCTGGCAGAAGCAGCATAATAACAACAGTAAAATAGTGTATAGTCCATTGAGAATTAGTTTCCATAGTTCTTTCTGGATAGCCGTGTCAAGTGTTCTCTCTCCTTTGCCACGTTTCGCCTCCCATGTTGGAAGCATAAACTTCTGACCAAGCCTTTTCGTCATGATGTTTGACTAGTTGGTGAAGGGGTGAAGGGGGCATGAACGGTTCAGATATCACTTGCCATTGATGTTAGTCGTTGTTGGCAAATAATCTCTGGTCAGTGGATTCACAGCGCATTGCAGGACTCACAGTGCTACCGCTTTCCCAGGGTAAGAGCGGTGGGTAAAGTCTGTATCATTTTCTGCTGGCATTGCTCGGGGAAAATAAGCATCTTTTTTGTTTTTTTTATTGTTTTGTTCACGGGTTTGTTTTGCTTTAACCAGGTTCTCATCGAAATCGAGTATATATTAACCAACGGATATTACATGTGCAATAAAGTAAAAAAAAAGGCATTGTGTATGTGTCAAAAATAATTAGCGTGTTAAGCGTTGGTTTGACGATGTCAGATATTTGATGAAGTAATTCTAAATATATTTCAAAAGCAATTATTGGTTGGGGAAAATAAGTAGAATGCCACTGCGGTTGAAATTAGCTTAACTCCAAAATATAAGATGTCATCAGGACATATAATACTTGGTTGTACACAAGTGAGGTCACGACCTCACCATTCACAACCCTTTGGTTTGTGGTCAGAACATCCTCTGCCTCTTGGTACAATCAGTTTTACAAAATAAGCACTGTTTGCAACTAGGGAGTCTATTGCACTAAAGCAGCCAACGCACGCGTTATTGATTATTTGTTGAAACATTTGTAATTGTTTTACGAGCATAGATGTTAATCACATGGGTCTGTGTATAGAACTGGCCATCTGTGGAATCCGTCCAATTATTGTTTGTTTATAAGCTCTACACACTACCAATGTCTTGATTCTATTTTTTTTCTAATAGACAAGTGTGGGTGCCTATTTAGTGGCCCTTTACTTAGACACTTGCATGCATGTTTGCATATGTCCACCCCTTTCCCTGGGTTTGTATGCGGCTGACCTTGAACTGTCAAGTATCCTAAGATCCAGGCTGTATTTGCTCCTTATTACCATTTAGATAGCTTCTACATCATGTTATTGCCGCTAAATACCATGGATAAGGCCCAGATGTAAGTTTTGATATTTTTAATTTTTTTGAACTTGAGTACTATTTGATCTTAATGGTTAAATTCAAACGAAAAAAAACATACAATAAATTATGATGTACGCCATGTACAAATGTGTTAAATATTTATGGTGGTGATTCTGATAATAAACGTAGATCCCCTGATGAATGGCACTTTGACAAAGGTGCACATAGCTGTTGAGCTCACCCTTCCATTCATTGCATAAAAGGATAAACATATGCAATCTGCACTATTTCCACCTGTGGAGCATGTGGAAGTTAGGTTGAATAACCTCCTACCATATGTTTAACGAGAACTCTTTAATAATGAAAATGAATAATGATACAATCTATAATGTGCGCAAATTCCACACCTGGTAATGGATATGCAGGTGTGAGGAAACCACGCAGCAATCTGGCACCAACATGTGCCAAACCATGCGTCCTATATATTATATATATTATTTGGTTATCAGCCAATTAATAAATGAATGAATGAATTATTTGATTAATTGTTTTTACGAAGCAATCCATTTACATACATACAGAATGATGTACATTTTATTGGAACAAAACAACATTACAGAAAAGTCCATAGTATCCCATCTCGATCAATAAGGAAAGGTTTCATAATTCGTTTATTTTTGGTTAGATGATCGTGTAGGTATAATGTGATTTTGTTCAACTATTACCCTCCACTACCGAAGAGCCAGTCAAATCAAGTTGTCACGTTATGGGCAAATGTGACATTTGATTTGTTTTGTTTTTTTTAGCAAATGTGAGTATTGAAAAGCGGGAAAAAATCTCTGCAATGTTATACTTGCTTTTCAGAATTACGTTTTGCTGAAAAACCAAATAAATTAACATATGCGTCTACGAGACAACTTGTTTTTATTACCCTCTATGGTGGAGGAATATAGTTAAATATATATATGCATGTGTATACGACCAAACCGAAAATAAACTAATTATAAATAATAATATTATTCGTGAAAGCATAGGTATAAAATTAATAAGATATTTGCTACATGTCTATTTTTCTAAAATTTAAAATGCCACATACTGCGTGATTCTCCCAGTGCTTGATTAAAATGGGTTGAAATTAGGCAATCTTACTCCGGGTATTTACGTTTGAGAGTGCCCACTGTGCAATGCTGTGCATTACCTGAGACAATACGCTGCCAACCAATTGCATCCCCCTGCAATCCCAGTCATATGGATTGTTCAATAATAATAATTCACCACACTGGCCAGTGCACGTTACAGACGATGGGGCCCCAAAACTGCTTTAAATATCACTCAACCACTGACGCTAGCCATGGTTGGGAGTCATCGCCAGGCAGTCGGGGGTTCGCAGCGCAGTGCCGCTTTCCTTCTCACAACCCTCTCCCACCAACTATTACCTTACAGCTCATAAGATAATATCTGATGTATAAATGGCAACACAGCTGCCCAAGGCAGTGGAACTCATGCCGCGATTCCACGATCACTAGAGATCACATCAAGTTGACTGCGTGACGTCACGGTTGGTTTCTCAAGGCAGCCCGGCGTGTGGTTGTGAACGCCAGCGAGCCGACTGTGAACCACACACAGCAGGCGTAGCGCTGTTGTGAGGCTGCTGTAGGGATGCAGCCAACTGAAACCATCATCATCATTGTACTGATGTAGGTTTTCACGGCACGATTCATGATGGTTGCTCTTGAGAGCTGTTCTTTCGGGATAGCCGTGTCGAGAGAGGGAGATTGCTCGACATGGCTATCCCGAAAGAACAGCTTTGAAGAGCAACCATCATCATTGTCATCCAACCGATAAATCCTGTAAAGGGTTGCGGTGAGCTGTAGCCTATCCCGGAAGACACAGGGCGCAAGGCAGGACCACACCAAGGATGAGACGCCAGTCCATCACAGGGCACCGGGGGAAATTTAGTCAGCAGGCCAATTTACCTATGCAGCAGCATGTCTTTGGACTGTGAGAGGAAACCACAGTGCCCGGCGAAAACCCACGCGGACACGGGGAGAACATGCAAACTCCACAAATAAAGGCACCCGAGCCGGGATTCGAACCCAATTCCTCCTTGCTGTGAGGCGACAGCGCTACTCACCGCGCCACCGTGCCATCCGCCAACTCAAACCGTTGTTCCCAAACCGGGTCCGGCTCGCTTCAAAGCAACCGTGAGAACGAGACCCTCTCACATATCCGTCGACAGCGCATCAGTCCCCAACGAAGCAGGATATGCAACGTTGCATTTTTCTAAAAAAAAATATAATGATTGGCCATCGTTCTGAAAGTGCACAAGTCGCCGGATGGAACTTGACGGTTATTTTGCTGCTGCAGCGTAAGTGCTTTTACGTCGTACTCGAGCTACCGCATTACAAATATCCATAGTCTGCCGGCTCAAAAAGCGTTCGAGTGCAAACTTGATATTGCAACAAATTAATGACTCCGTCCCATTTCCTGCAACCTTGCGCACATTAAAACTTAATGGCCATTCTGAGTACACAGCATATTATTGAACATTAAAGATACCCGTAGGAAAGACGTGTAATGGAATACAGTATCCTCATTTAAGCTAATTAGCACATGGGGCTTTTGCCCATTACGTGTGTCTGCCTTGGGTACATTATACCGAATAAATAGATTCTTCTCTTGCTTAATCAGCACCAGGCCTTGTGGGCCTAGAGCTTCCACATACACTATATATGTGCCCTTGGAATGATTAATTCTGGCATTTGTAGTCTGTACACGTGTAATTATTCGCAGTCAGGTGAGCGGCATTGTTTATCGCCCATATGCCCGTGAGTATGGAACACAGGGGCAATTACTGTTGTGTCTGTTTTTAGTCTCACGTTTAGAAATATGTTTTTCATTTACGCAGGAGAGTCTTGCTATTTAAACATGATTATGCTTGGATAGTTTTGTTAGTTCACTTTTGTGTTATTTGTATGTGGAGTCATTTGCCATGTTCTCTAAATTGCTGGATGTCGTAATGGTCTCTGGTGAACCTGCAATGCCAAATTCCCAAATGACTTCACATGAGCTGATGTCATCGCTCCATCTCAGTCAGTTTTTATTTCTAAAATAGATACGTTCAGTTAGTCCGTTTTAACAGTTGTCCAGCAGGGAGGGGTTGTAACATCTCAGGGCACCGGGGGCAATTGAGTCCAGACAATTAACCTAGGAAGGATTCTTTGCAATCTCCACAGAGGCGATACTGTTAGGTGCAACGGTAGTGCATTGGTAACAGCAAGTAGAACCGACATTTCGATTCCCGGGTCAGGACCTTTGTGTGTTCTCTCCATGTCCACATGGATGTTTTCTAGGTGCTCTGGTTTCTCCCATCGCTAAAAAAAACGCTCACTATTAGCCGATAACAAATTAATATATGGAGAGCACAGTGCAGTGTCTGGCAAATGTTGGTGGCGGCTTACTATCTAGCTGCCTTCTCCCTCCCCCGCATCTCTGCAGTTCCTCGCGCCTCCGATTAATGCTCCTCTCTCTTGGAGCGTAAACAAAGATATGGGCCTTATACACGGTAGAATGTCATCACTATATGTTAACACTCAGGCTGATCATCAGGCTAGTGATGCCTCCAACGTGGATGCGAAACGTCATGAAGGAGGGAGGAGGAACACTCGACACGGCTATCCTGAGATAACAGCTCTGGAGAGCAGTTCTGTTTTCTTTTGTTTGGTTTTGTGATTCATGCTCTAATACCAACAAGCAGCGCTTGCATCAGGATGTATAAAATGGATCTTCCATTTACAAACCTGCGACAGTAGTTGACACTGGAGAAAATATTCTGACGTCAATTTAGCTTCTTTGATGTTGCCAATTTTCTACAGTTGAATACCCATCTTTCTAAATTCATATAAAAACATGTTATTCAAATAAACACAATTGACGAGCAGTGATGTCTCGTGGATTTAAATGCATATGGGCTGTAACACATTTCAAAAACAATTGGTGGATAAGGGTCTAGCAATAAGCAAATCATGATTATAAAAAATCGTGTAGGATGTAGTCCTTGAGGGAGAATGAGAAACAGGGCTTTATTTGCAGGAGCGGAGTAATTTCTCTGACTGATAAATGGAAACCCAGTGTTTGACCATGCCATTGGACAAGATTGCAGGCAATTCACCATCTAAGAATGACATGCTGATTTTCAGCATATGTTCAGATTGCATTAGATCATTTGAGCTGTTTAAAAGCGGAGCGATGGTAGATCTTTGGCCTCCGATTCTATGCAGGGCCCCACGATGATAACATCTTCTCCTTCAGTTACGATGGTGCTCCAAACACTCAGTCGTGAGCTCCGGTCCCCTGGGCAGAGTTCTGCATAACGTGTGACCCATTCTGGATTGTGTCAATTCATAGGCGGAGGACAGACACAGGTGCAAGAATAGTGTGTTATGAATCCCGCTGGGCTCCAGTTCTTGCTTGCAAATTTAATGAAATCAGCATTATCTCTCTGTTCTGTATAATGGTAACTCGCAGGAGCTAACGCTTTCAAGTGGCCACTTAATTTAAAAACCAAAAGGGAATTTGAAAAATGCATAATGATATTGCAACGATGGACTGATATGTAGAGCATCTACAATACACAATATATACCCTTGTAAAGTATTAACATATTTTTTTCCATGTAACTATTGTAATTTAAATTTGATGCAGACTTTCCAACTCATGCGTATGTAATGTAAACCATGTCATTATAAAGGACATTTTGTCCGCTCAAAATCAGCCTTGCTTCCCGAAAGAAGAAATACGAGGTGTGAACATAGAGATATTTTAGAAAAAAGTATTAATTTGGGAGTACTTAATTTTGTTTTACCAGTACATACCTGATTAATTAAAAGTAAAATTGGTGGAATATTGTTAACAAGAAACTAGCAGCCCACGCGTTCTTTGGACGTATCCCTCCTCTCCCCTCATCTGCCAGTCATCCAGCAACACTTGTCTATTACAGTATAGTAACTGATCTTATTCTTCTTCTTTTCGATTCTTCGAAGCGTGATGGTTATATGACAGTTTCCCATTTCTTTACACAGTTCTTTGCATTTTTATTGAACTCTGCAAGGTCTTTTGAGCTGCAGAGGTTGGGTAGTAGAGCACAGATAAGGCAGTGCTCCATAGTATGGTCTGCTTCTCCACATTCACAGGTGGTTGGGCCGGTCTTGTAGCCCCATCTGACCAAAGCAGGATTTTGATCGTCCCGTTCTAGTTCTCAGGCGGTTGAGTGTATTCTACTGAATCCATGGTGTTTTTGAGCCAGGAGGAAGGTCTTCAGCAGGGGGGATTCCCATGCCAAGGTAGAAGCGTTCACGTCGCGATCCCTGTCAAGAAATACTTGGTATTACCTGCAAATTCTACCAAACACTTCGAAGCCAAGGAGCTGAAAGACAACTGATCTTATAGTATAATAGGGATACACGGTGGTGGGTAGTGGTGACGTTTGTATACTTGGTCACACCCCAGGCAGGGAGGATTCGAGACAGAAAATGTTTCTTATACAAATACAGTGGTATGAAAATGTTGCATAAACTGTGGTGACACTAATGTTGAAAAATACATGTTGTCTCTGTTCACCTCAATTTTAAAAAAGTAATACATTACTGAATATCGTTTTCACGGCTCGATGCGTGAGAATTTGCTTTCGAAAGCTGGTCTTTTGGGCTAGCCATGTCGAGCATTCCTCCTCTCTCTTTCGTGACGTGTCGCCTCCCACACTGGAGATGAACGACCAAGTTTGGAAAGCGATTTACGGCAGATTATCAAAGTTCATTCACGATAATTTTATCCACAAATGCATTTTATCTTAGTACAAAAAATTAACGCGGTTTAAACCTGGTGTGAGGGTGGAGATTGCACAAAGCAATAGAAAATCAGCTATGGGAACGCTTACCCCGGGGGGAACCAGTGCTGGAACAACATCTATCCACAGTGAGCCTTAAGCTGCTAATTTCCCCTACTTGACAAAATGGGGAAAATGTATCAACACAGGGCGTTTTTTTGTTATTTAAAGTGTTGGGTAGTTGTTAAAGCAAAACATAAAGGTAGTGTTGGTGTGAACAGCTTAAAGGAATAGCTTTGGACCACCTGCGCTGCCTTCCTCCCATGGTGGGTTCAAACAAACCCACAGACAGCCTCCATACATAGCCCAGCTTCAGACACCAGGTTTCTCAACTCCACAACAGTGGAAATGCCACAGTGCTGCTGGTTCAGCCAGTGGTCTTTCGATAAACACCACTGGTGAGGAATTAATCAACGTTGAATGCGTTTTGTAAGACTTTAAGTTGCTGGCGTATTTGTATTATTATAGATTTTTTTCAATCCAGACCTGCGATTGTATTAACGTCCTGCATTAATTATCAGTGTGGGGCTGCGGTGGTGCTGTGGTTCGTCCACTGCACTATGAAGATGCTCACCTGAATTTGATGCGTGGCCCAGGCTAACATCAGTGGTGAGTGATATTTGAACTTGCTCTGGCTCCCCCTGGCAAACATGCACTGTTCAGCTTTGTGAAGTATGGTGTGACAACAGCCTCATGACCGGCAAGGCATGGGAAGGCTTTTAACCAACAGCAGATTGACAAGGGCTGTAAATTGATAGACTATCTTATTAGTGGAAAGATTGTCCCAATTTCACAAACGTACGAATCATAATCACCTCAATTGGATTCTGAGGCAATAACACATTTTAAAGTTGAATTCAAGAAAGTTTTTCACAAGATGGAAAAATAACTGTGATAGTCTACTGTTTGTTGAAATGTTAGTGAACACAATGTTAACACTGCATTAAAATCAAACCTATAATATTGCACAGCGCTTTATCAGCGCTTTGTGACCCTCGGGTGAAAGGCGCTCTATAAAATTATATTATTATTTTCAGTCGGCTGTCGGATGAAGGCCTTTGCATGGATTGTCGGTCATGAGGGTTGTTTGACCATACCTCACCACCCTAGTCACTTCGGTTGTTTTATTTTTTTTACAGCTGGATAAAATTGATAAATAATATCGTATGTATTGAAGAAAATAATACACGCTGTTACTTCCATTCAAATTACAAAACGTGCCCATCGTAAAAACAGAATCTGCTCTGGAGCGTTTATTGTTATTGGTATTAATTTTTTTTAAAATAATGTTCACTGTTGTGGATAATTTAGAATTCAACTCAATGTAATGCTCCATGCTCTGCTTGGCTCATGGCTCCATGATCAGTCTATTAATAGGTGGAAGCTGACTGCGTATATATTAGGTTTCATTATGCCTCCGTTAATATTATTCCATGCTCTTGCCACCAGCATCACAAAGCGGCTCCGATGCGCCTCTGGGTTTTCAGCTTTAATATATACAAAACAGTCTACACATAACAGATGATTTGTGTGCTTGACAGCATTTTTACATTACGGTTTAACACCAGAGCTTTTGCTTAATACGGTATAGAAATAGTGTGAGTAATCACGTTTTAAATAAAACATTGCAATGTTCGGGATGTATGTAAGTCTTGTGTATGTCCTAATTTAAATGTTATTCTGCTTTCTCTCTGTGTATCTATTTGTAAAGGTTGCCTCCGCTGTGTTTGGCTCCTTATTAGTATCAAAATGCCAAACGCTTTAATTACCGGTGAGTCATACAGGAAGGCTTAGGCAAATAAATTATTGCCGTCACATGACAGGGCTCCCATTTGTATGCTGGCTTTGACGGAGGTTTTCGGCCATCTTAGTACTACTAACTGTTTGGCCAGTTTGCATATGGCCTACCTCACTAATGGACGAGGCGGTTGCATCTAAAATACCCTTTAGAGATGTGACATCAGTGATTGGAAGCCAATCACGAATAGGATCAGCATCTAAGGAAACGGATTGTGGAATGGACGGGGATGTTTGACAGAGCGTGACGGATGGTGCCTGCGATGCATTGTCACCCTGACAGGCACTCATTCGCCACATCGATCACCGTGATGCTCTGCATTTCACTCCAGGGACCGGTGTCAGTACTGACAGTGCATTGTGAGCCATGGAGTGTGTGGGTTTTCATAGGCAAGAAGCCCTCTGTAACTGTGGTTGACCCCAGTCTATCCATTGTCATTGCAAGAACTGGGGATAGGGGCCTTGGGAGGCAGTGACGATGATTCATGTGGCTCTGTTGAGTCTCGACTGGAAGTTAAATTATAAAGCCCAGTGTTCTAAAATCTGAAAATTGCGCCAGATTAGCTTTCAAAAGCAATTGCTGTTAAAATTATTATTTTTTATAGCATTTTAGGCCAAACGTACCCTAAAACTGTTCATTTAATATTTATTCTTTTAAAAAAGGAGTATGCAACTGTTCACGTTTAGCTTGGTGTCTCTTATACCTTGAATACATTGAATGTGTTGAATTGTGGAAGTGACAGATTCAATACACTCCTCTGGAAATTGGTAAACAAAGATTATTTGAAATGTAATACTGTACTGTGGTTGAGAGTGGAGCCGTGCAGTTTTTATCACGGTTGTATTATGAACTTGGCGACCTGAGTTAAATTCATGATAACAGCTGATGTCTGTGGTGAGTGACATCTGAACCAATTCTGGACACACACTTTCACAGTTTCACTGATGTGCATTGGCCCACATGGTAACGTATAGTCAAAGTAAACATTTGATTGGCAAAGGGTTGATGTTTAAATATTACATGTTTTACTTTGAGAAATAAGATGCATTAGCTATGTTTAGACTGCTGTCCAGTCTTAGCAATTACATGATATACTAAGGCGGCACGGTGAGTAACGCTGCTGCCTCACGGCAAGAAGGCTCTTGGGTTTGATTCCTGGTTCGGGTACCTTTCTGTGTGGCGTTTCCATGTCCGTGTGGGTTTTCACTGGGTACTCCGGTTTCGCCCCACAGTCCAAAGACATGCTGCTTAGGTTAATTGTCCTGAATAAATTGCCCCCAGTGCCTTGAGATGTTGGAACTTGCTTACTCCTCCCCACTGGACAACTGACTGACGATGCAGTATACAAATGCTGTACGTTTTGTGAAAGAAATCAGTATCGGTATAACTGCTTTTGACACACACATATACCTTAAAACTCAATTCGTTAAAAATGCGCAACGCACTTTAGCAAAAAAAAATGTGTAACATTTCAGAAAATAAATTTCGAGTGATTATATTCTATTATGTATTTATTCTCAGACATAGCTGCCGTGGTTAGGCTTGTAAAAAAACATGTTTGGAAGTCAAACCAGTTTAAGTTGCGAGTAATTTTAAGGGTCACGTTTCAGCGAAGGTCATTCATTCTCCATTTGGAAATGCGCATTACATGCTCAAGATGCGCGTATTTAATGTAAGAGAAAAAAAATCATGGTTCTTGTTAGTGGACAAAGAACATCCTGTGCGATGGGAGAGCAGGCTGTTAGAGGGCTGGCAGTCTGAATCCTTACAGACATGGTAAACATACCGTGAATACCTCTTTCCAGCTTTCGGGCAAATTGACTGTGATTGCTATATTCTGGTGGCTGTGAAGGTACTTAACTTGCTAAATGGCGCGTCTATTCTAATTTCACAGGTGCTGCTATCGGGCCTAATCGGTGTGCTGTCCTGGAAACGGCCTATTTCTCTCGTGGTAGGTTACGCCACTTTTACCCCATTTTCACGTTCATTAAACCGGCCTCTTGTTTTGAAGGCGTTGCATGTGTTTTCGGCATGGCCTGCTGCTGCCACTCATTGTTTTTAGCTTGTGGATTTTGCACAATATTTCACCGTGTTTAATTCAAAACTTATTGCACTGTAACTTATTGGGCTCGACACAGATGAGTGCATGCATGTTCAGCACTGACATCCCATTAAGATGTATTATTTATTTGCTGAGGAATAACAGTGGTAATGTAGACACCATCATGACTGGAATGTTATTTTTTATCGTAACTGCGCATGGATGTCACGATTAGGTTTCGACACCAGCACACAATGACCTGCTGTTCTCATCAATTAAAATAACATTGACTGTTTGTCAATCCACTGCTGGATGAAAGCCTCCGCACGCTGTGTAGGGAATGGAGCTGTTTGGCAACTGGCTTTGATTCAATCGGAGAGGGGAGAGGGAATTAGGGAGGAGGCTGCTTCAAAAATTACTAGCTGCCGATGTTAGCCGTGAGCAGGAACTGAACTCAGGTCACTGGGTTCTTGATTCAGTGTGCTAACCACTGTGCCACCACTCCGCCCCCTGTGAATAATAGTGTACAAATGTTATTGTTTTTTTATCAAGAGAAAACATTGTGGCACTGGAGATCATACTGGCTCAGTGGCATGCGTGCTGTGGCTGTCTATCTGCTTCATATGTACTGCGTGTGATTAGTCGTCACACTATTCTGCCTCCTCATCTGCCAATGCATGATGTCGCGGGATACATGGTGGGGTGTTGTCATTGCCGTTTGCCTGCTCTGTGTTGCTGTTGCTTGTGTGTGAAACCACATGTTTTGCCCAAACTTGCAACGGAGGTAAGAGGCATGTTTTGATTTCTCTGTTTGCCAGAAGGTAACATTACGTCTAATTGAGCGAGAGGTGATTTATGATTGTTTAAACTGTAAAGTAGCCATCGTGGAATGCAAAGTTAATCCAAACGTAGTTTCCTTTCTTGATTTAAAGATCACGCCTGTGAGTAACGGTTAAACCTATTAATTACATTCATCTCCTTAGTAATATTATCCTTGAACCGTATATATGCCAAAAAAAAAACTGGCACTGTTGCAAAAGGTCACATGAGACAATGTCAAGTTGAAAGTGCATTATGTTCTCCAAATAAAAGTGTGCCCTCTGTTTAATACAAGTACACTTGGATATATGGTCACGATTTGAAAATCAACGCTGTGCATGAGATCGCTTCTAAAGAAAGCCCGTCCTATTTACATAACTGCGAGTCATCACTTGCTTGAGATTTTGATTACAAGCCCATTAAAACAGTCTTCTTTTCCAAACCATGTTATAATCGTTACAACTCCCATTGACGGCACTGAGCAAGTCCTGGGTTTTTTTTTTATTGAGACACTACTCTAATGCTTCTAGCTACTATCTACTATCTGATCAATTGATTTGTTTTAGCAGCTGTGCAGATTACTGCCCCTCTGCTGGATCAGTTGACAATGTCCACTTGGCCCTTGCGGCCTCTTTTGGATTCTGTGCCTGGGTCGTGACGTTAGAAATGCTTAAAATAAGAACCGGCCTCAGTCAAAAGGAGATGGTCATGTTTTACGTGTCCACCCCAGGGCCTTGAACCCACAGAAATAAAGGTGCCAAGTCAGTGGCCAAACATGAGTTCAACCCCTGAAGTTAGCCGGCAACTTTTTCAGCTGTTGTTGAGTTTAAAACATTACTCTAAATAATGGTCTTAGCTTCTCCCCCAGTGACGCCAGAAGCCGTAAAATTAAATTTAGTTTTCACTGTCATGCGACCAAGCATCCCTTTCCAGATTATATGGGAAAGTGTTTCTCTTACTGTGTAAATTATTTTAAAAGGCAAACTGAAGGATTCTTTTGGAGATGTTATTTAAATCGCCTTTTCATAGCCAGCCTTGAATACACGATACATGTTTTGAGATTATCCTGTGGATTGTGGTTCTGATGCTATGATACCAACAGCACAATTTAAATTGATAATATTATTTTTAGTAGCATTGTGGCCCAATAAGTGTGATGTATTGCTGAAAAATGACCTGATCGGCCATATTAATTGAACAGCATTGCCTCATTAAGAAAATATAAAACTGCACAATCACTTGCTTAATATGAAACAAAAAAGGGACACAATGTTTTAATGTTAATTTACAACTTGCACTTTACATCCTCAATTCGGGCTTAAACACGAGATTTCATTTCGTGTTTCTAAGAACGTAAACAGTCCGGTGTGCGTGAGAGAGTAGCTTTCAAATAGCGTGTACCGAAGTCACACTGCTATTTTCGGAATTTCTAAATAGAGTGAAGAGGACACACATAATATTGGTTAAGCCGAAACATGGTATAGATAACCGATATGTCAACGCCTGTAAGACGGAACATATAGAACGATAGAAGACTGCTCCCCGCGGCACGCAACGCAACCGCAACGCGTCTACATTGACGCTAGTGTGTGCTCATTGCATTTCATTTCACTGCACACATCGGTGCCCATGTGTTTAAACAGTAATTTGAAACTGCAGCTAAATCCAGCAGCTGCCTACTGTATGTGCTGTGCTATCGGTAGCAAATCTCCCGCTGAGCGCAGGAATGTTGGCATGAGCAGAAAACACACAACCTTGCCATGCTGTGCCGCTAAAATGGCCATCGTCTGTAGCCCAAGGCCCTATTATATTGTTACAGATCAATGCAGCTTTTCCGAACACTGGACCGTTAATTGCCTTGCAACTGCACCACGCTTTACCCCATTTGTTTATGGGGGGATTTCCACCCCACCAGCAAATGTTATCGTCCATTGCTTTGCCCATGCCCAAGGCAGAACAAGGGCTCAAGCATTTCACTGAGCCCTGCCTGAAGCCAGGTTTCTGTTTTCGTAACTTGCATGTCTCTGTGTCCAGTTGCCTTTGCACCACACGATGTTATAATCACAGAAAGCCCATGTCTCCAAATGAACCATTGATAATTTACGACAGTTGTACGAAGAGAGCTGGCAACGCTTTTGAAAATGCTGAAACGTAAATCGCGCACACAGTCCTTACATTTTTAGAATACGGTATATATTTCAGTAAGCGTTCGCTGTAAAATAATTCAAAGAGTGTTATTCGGTGATTCAAACATGGAACGTCTTCCGAAACATGTGTTCCTCTTAAAAACAGTGTCATCTGCAGAAATGTGAACGCTTAAGAACGGTATCTATATATTTATCAATTACTTTTATTTTGGTCATGTAAATGGTTACATTTCATAACGGCAACTCTGCACAGCGCTGGGAAATGTGTATACCCTTGTTTAATCATGCTTGTAAATTAGAGGCCACTTGAGAACACATCTTTTAAAATCAATTCCCATCAGCTGTTCATCCGTTACTTTCAAGGTCACTCGAAGAGGAATCTAGTTTCCTCAAATTCATCTTAACAAAATCTAGCCATCTGTACCATTGTCTGCTCCGCAGTATGCCTTTTTTCTGGTTTCCGTACTAAAGTCACCTTGTGCATCTGTCTTATCAGACATTCCAGAGACACAAGTAGTTCAGTTACATTTCTGTATTTTTTCAAGCGACGATATCTGCTAGGTGGGGTTTTTTTTACACCGGTCATCATAATCACCATCACCATCAGCATCTTGTTGATTACGTGCTGTGAAATATTCAGCCTAAGCAACGGTTGTGTGTGAAACCAATGCACCTGCCATCGACCGTTAAGATTTTAAACTAAGTGCAAGTGTTGTGTGAATAATCTTGGCAGAGCAAACTGCCTCAACCGTTCAACATACCTGCCCTACCAGATGTTGTTGCATCGCACTGGCTATGGAAAGCAACTCTCATACACCGAGCTGTGAAAACCTACATCACTAAAATAAAGCTCTCTCTATGAAGAAATGTTAAAAGCTTTTCACCAACGGCAGCACAACATGAAAACGCGGATAAGTTGTTCTATCAAAGACAAGACCAAACCCCAATTAGAAGACCAAAACACAAACAAAAATAAATATTATTCTTTATGCATTTTATCAGTGTTGTTATTGAATATTTGGTATTAAAACATAACATTAGGATGAATACGAATTTAAAAGGTTGCATGTTGGGCTGTTAAATTACTATAGACATTTATTTTATTCAGTGTCAAAAGAAGGACTGCTGCGATATTTAACTTCAGCCACTTTCACCATAAAAATCTGCTAATAACCGTTATAAAAGTGTATACATTGTGAGTATTACGTCCAATTGCAGACTTGAAGTACAAGTCGTGCGTCCCTTCCTTACAGTTACGTTCTATGTCGGTGACGATCCATTTGCCATTGGAATGTTTTTTTGGTTTTCACGCAACGAGTGGCCACTTTAGGGCTTTTGAGCAATAGCACAGATTGTTCCTCGATTGGCGAGGGCCGTTTTCAACAGTCCAAGCTGGCATCTGGAAGTCGGCGAGTTCTGGAATGCAAAGGTGGAGTGGGTGTCTCTTCCAAACACATGTCCACAAGGGTGCCAGTCATCAAAGGGACCTGCTGCACTTTGCTTTAGCCAAGAGCAGCGCATTATACCTGGAATTTGCTCGGCACGTGTCTCACCCTTAAGAGTATATTGAATCAAAATATTGTTTGCTCTCGGTATGAAAAAACGTTGAATCTGGATTATCATTTAATTTTTGTTGCTTTGGCTTTTATTTTATTTTTTTTCTGTCGTTGTTGACATGCCAATCTCTCCGCGGTCCTTGTGCAGCGCTTTGTTACCCTCGGGTGAAAGGCGATCTATAAAATGCTATTATTATTTTTTATGAGGCGAATCTTATGCTCTCGTTTCCGTATCAAGCATGTTAAAAAATAATCAAGTGTTATATATTAACACACGTGTGTGTGTATCATCAGACATATCCGAGTTCGAATCCCGCTCACGGTCTTGAGCCTCCCCTAGGTCGACTCAGCCTCAAATGAGTACCTAGTGCGGTGTGTAAACATTGCCACTTGGGAGACAAAGGCGGCCGGGCATGGTGCTGGTCACCCACCTCTTCATATGCCGTGTTGACCTTCATAGGTGCTCACTAACGGCACTTGACCCTACAGTCTGTTAAGGGTATACGGGGTATCTTTACCTTGTCTTTAAAGGTCTTATGTTCAGATATCAGGGAATGTATGGTTACGGGCTGCCTATGACCAGATCACCCTGAATGTTGCCAAACTTCTTGGAACTTGCAGCCTGGAGCCTGGTTATTGCTCGGAATGGGGGAATGCCTGGCAATACCAGGTGATGTATAGCTTTGTGCAGTAGCCAGCAGACAACAGTATTGCAGGATTTTCTGGAATCAATCTCTGTAGAGTTGTGAGTGGTTCCTTGGCATATGTCAGGGGTTTTTCCATTTTCAACATGCCATGTGCTTGTCAAAGGAACATTTTACGAAATGTCCCAATGCTGGCCCCTTCTTGTGACTGTGTGAGGCTTTTCTGGGTAAAGGGCCTGCCCAGTGTTATCGTTATAGTGAGGGCACCATTAAGCCATGTTGTGTCAACACTGTTGACATTGACACGCGCTAAAATCTTTGCAGGTTTTCATGTAGAAGTCATCAAGCTATCTTGTGTAGAGCGTTTATGTGCCATCGTCTGTCAAAACGTTACCCTGCATTAGTATCGTAGGATGAAAATAAGCCACTTCGGCATATGTGAAATGCGTGCCATTTCAGTTGTCTGGTACTATTTCTTGATCTCGAACAAAATCACAAAAGCTAAACTGGCAGAGAGCAGCATTTACGTTCAGCTTCATGTGGAATCGGGCTTAGTCTTTTATCAAATGCACTGCAGCTGGCTGGACGCTGTCCAAACTGGAAAGGCTGATGAAAGCGACAGGTTGTCCAAGGAAAACAACATTTTGCAGAGAAGCGCAGGGAGGTTGGATCCACCGTCAAATATTTCGATCTTAGAAAAAAATGCAAATATAATCTGATCCAATAGTTTTTAAAATACTGTTTAAATGCTACGTTCTTGCCGAAAGGCGCTCTATAAATGCTATTATTATTAGCTCTATTTTAAGCAGTTTCATATATTTTGACAAAAAATATCATTTGGTAAGATATATTACCTGTTTCTTTTTGGTCTGTCCGTCAGCCTCGCGTACTCGGTTCGAATCTTACGACGGTTAATTGCAGTAGCGTGTAATTTCTGAACAGCCCTCCTTCACCATCCCACGCTGACCAGCGTGGTGGAGTATGGGTAAACAACTCCCATAACCAACACGGCATGGGGAAGCCCTCATCCAGGAGTGGACTGACAAAGCTCCATACATTTGTATCATTAAGTCTATACACTAATGTGATGCTCTGACTACAGGAGGTTCGCATCAGGAAGTCCATCTGGCAGTATAATTCTGCTCCATTAACTTCACGATTGAGGGCAACCAGCCAACCTGGGTTAACCTTGATACCTGCCGTTTAAACCATCAACAACACTAGTGTAAGTACAGTTTATCAAATCGTAACTTATCGCTAGCGGATCATGTTTCTTCAGCAGATTTATACGCATTTGGTAGTTGTAGCCTGCAAAGTTTGATGGTACCATTCCAATTTCAGGCCCTGCCTGTTGTGATGAATGTTTCGCCACACTGTCCAGACATACTGCAAAGGATTTGGATACCTACGTTTTACCCCACCACTCATCCATAAATCACACACTGTAGTACTTTCGTTATGCTGTTTGGTTAAAAGTAATTTCAAAGTGAAAGTTTCTCTCTGCTCTAAGAAGCGATGGATCACTACTTGTCTGAAATGTTTGCTTTGGAAATCCCACATTGCCTCGGTGGGTAGCTAGAAGAAACGCACTTGAAGGTGACACCTAGGACTGGGGATTGAACCCATCACCTCTGCATTGTAATTCTCACATAGTGGCCTCCCTGGCATTGTGGGTCCATTTTATGGACGTAATGAAATCGTAACAATATTGTAAACTACGGATATTCTGTGGCGTATTCAGCATCTGCAGTGGTGAATATATAGATATAGAGCAGATAGGAGCACGGTGTCATAGTAATGCATGACCATTGCTTGTGGAACGCTTCAGTCAAAAACATTAATATGACCGTATCAGAATTGCAATGAATGAATGCAGTACATTATATTAATGTTACCAAAGAAATAGACATGCTGTGTGCATTCAAGGCTATATAATGAATACTCCACAGAATAACATAATCAAAGACTGTCATCAGTTTTGATTATTTTAAATAATTATTTAATCAAACGATGATCGTACCGTTGTTTTTATATTTGGGAATTCATGGAGATAAATTTCCACCTTTTATCACCCATTGTCTCCATCCATCATTATAATCACCATCCGATTTAATAATAATAATACGTAAAAAAAATCTCATTAACAGTTATCTATAAATTATTTTCAATTGTCGTTCATGTACAGCCATCAACCAGCATTGTGCGTTATCACCAAGCGATGCTGGTAGATAGTCTGGGCATTTCGGTGTTTTAATTTTTTACACGGATTTCATTCAAGCCACCACATATAATTAACTGTCAAGCCTTCTGCATATAATGAGCCGGTTTTTATCAGGTGGATAGCCCACTAGCATCCTCACTCAGCCTTGTTCGTTAGTCAATACGACGCGCCGCCAATGCAAAGGCCCATACCATACTCGTCCGCTTCTGAACGCAGTCATGGCTCACAAAGGCAAGGTAATAAAGCAGCAGAACGTTGCAAAATCAAATAAATGGCTCTGCACAAATGCACGAGCTACCTATTTGCATATAGTAAGCCCCGCGTGTTCCCATGCTCCCATTCATTCCGATGCGGTATTGTATTTACTGATGAGACTTTCACTTTTCCACGTGACATTAAATGCGTTGTTATATACGGTTTTTGCGGATTTAATAGCACATCATGTTTGCATGCACAGCACCGTTAAATAATAATCTGAATTGTTGGTTGTAGAAATGAACTACAAACACAAAAGGAGTGTTTGCACTGCCTTGGAGTGGCCAGCCAACATTACAGAACAAGTTACGGCTTCATTTATAATCAGGTTATGTTGTAATCATAATGCTATAAACCCCAAAGTCTATAAAGCTGTCCGTCTAAATGTATGTGGTTGTTTTTTCCCACATGGATCAGCTTTCATTCAAACGACTTGTTATGAGCTAATCATCACTCAATGAAACAGAAACTGCCAAAACAAAAACGCACAAAACGACAAAGGCAATTTTTTTCTAAACCAAAAAAAAATAGTATAACCGGTGAACTGTTGTTGTTACACCGTGGGACTGTGAGCAGTGACAATGGCATGGGGGAGGCCTACAGCCAGCATTGGACGGCATATGGCTGATGCTGATGGTACTGCTGCTACATAATTAGACGTTTTCATTTGCAAACTATGTCCACAAAAGCTTTCAGGTGTATCGGAAAGAGCGTGCCTCCCACCTGACAGCTCAGAATGTTTGCAAAGTGGCATGATTTGATGTCCCTTACCAATGGCTCGTGAGAGTAGTTTGTGGTAAAAATTAGACCTCAGAAAATTAGTCAATGAAGTCGATTAATCGACAGAAAATTGTAATCGACTACTTGTTTGTGGTCGATTACAAAGGCCCCCTTTAAAAATGGCAGCTGCCCTGACATCCTGCCTCCTGAAGGCAGGAAACCCCCTTCAAGCCACGCCTAGCGCGATGCTAATGATTTCACCAAGCCCCACCTATCACCTGTCCAGCAGCGAATGTGGGAACATAGGTGAGACTTTTTTTAAACTATGCGACAAACTATGAATCGAATAATTGAACCGAAGATTGATATCGTGAATGATTAGAGCCCAGCTCGAGTTAAAACCAAATCAAAGCAGTGCACGCGATTTCCGGGCTTACATTCAAATAAATTCCAAAGCAGTATGAGCTGCATTCTTAGCGTTAGATTATAATGATTAGTTATAATTGCAGGTAAAAATATCAATGTATGTCTATTGATGTGAAATGTATGTAGCTACAGTATAAAGGTTCTGATATTGATCGTAAAGGTTCTTGTGTAGTTTCATTTTCTATTTGCTGTGCCCTTGATATACCTAGATTACCGCATTCCAAAGGCTGCGTGTTCGTGTCTGTAAAACAGTAGAGTGCACATTTCTCTTTGTGTTAGATGCCCATTGATGAATTAGTTTTTGGAAGGTGCCAGCCAGGTTTGTGAAGGCACTGACCTTGGCGCTCACCAACAACTATTGCCGAGAACTGATCTGCTTGGTGCTCTTGGGCACAGAAGGCTGCGTGAATTCATCCAAAAGAATGCTGGTCCTGTGGTTGATTACTGGGCTGCACAATATTTCAAGTCACCCTCTTAAAGTTGAAAGCAAGCTCCCTTAGTGAGTAGCATTCTCAACATAACTCTTGCTCATGGCTCAGAAAGTGTGCTATGCGTAACTCGCTTTTATGTTTGGTACGGTGCTGCGTTTACTTTAAAATACGTTCCATTCTGTGTTTATAGACATATAATGTATGTTGTTAATGTATATATCATGGCTTTGCTCACCACTAAAAGCGCAGCTTCGGGGGATTGGATGTTACCATAGTCATCGCACGGTTTGAATTTGCCGTCCACCTGATGCCCCTCGGTGTAAGCATGCAGAGAAGTGTACTCGGCATCGCTTGGTTTACTTCGCCACCGTTTTCCCCGATAGATAGATAGATGTTTATTATTACAGCAGAAAAATACCCAGTGAGCTTGCAAGCTGTTTACGGGACTCCCGCGACACAACAATGGGGCCAAAAAATAGAAAAAACACTTTAAATGTTTATTTTCAGACAAAGAGTTTTTCCAACATTTGAGGACTTACGTAACGTGTTATTGATGTAGGTTTTCATAGCTTCATGTATGAGAAATTTCTCTTTTGGGGCTAGTCGAAAGCTTGATGATGCCTCCAACGTGGGAAGCAAAACGTCTCGAAGAGAAGTGGAAGAACGTTCGACACAGTTGTCCCGAAAGAGCAGCTCTTAACAACAATTATTTTTTATAAAATTGTTCTTCTGGTTTCATCTCTCTCTTCCCGGCAAGCGTACGCTGTGTGTACTTTGTAATAACGCTGTGGATGTCTGAACGATCGCTGAGTGAGCCGCCAGCTACCGCTCTCACACGCGCGAATCTTGTTTCTGATAGGTAAGCTTAGAGTTTAAGTAAATGTTTAAAAAGCATCGAATTGCCTTAAATTATTTACTTTGAGATTCCCATTTGCACTTAACTGCCGAGGGAATGCATACGCACGTTGCGAGCACAGAAAGACTTGCTTTTGACTAATTTGAATGACGGTGATTAATGTGTTATTTCTGCATTAAGTTCATAATAGGCCATGTAATCAGGAATTGGCTATTAATAATACTAATAATTGCAATCAGCTATATGAGCATATCATTAGCAATGTGCCCGCATGCTGATATTTACATTTGAAGTTCTAGTTCATTACAATAACAGGAATCGGCTTGTTTTTCCTGTTCGCAACGATGTTACGGTCACACACCTGGCTGCTAAGTGTGTGTTTTTTAAACTGCCAGTGCCACGACAATTAAACTAGGTAAATGTGTCAGGTGTTCTTTTGTTTTATTTTCTGTCTTTATAAAGTAATAACTTGCCCTGCCTCCCTCACATACATTCCTCAGCGCACATTTCAAAACCATCAACACAAACCCATAAAACCAGCGTGGCGTATAACGTTATTCTAAAAAAAAAAAAAATCCCACCCTCCCCTTTCGTCCGGTCGACATTGTTGTTCCCTCCCTTTTGCAGATTACGTTCTTCACGTTGCTGTCAGCCGTGTGTGTGATGCTCAATTTGGCCGGCTCCATCCTCTCCTGCCAGAACGCCCAACTTGTCACCTCGCTGGAGTACTGCCACTTGGTGAGCCTCGCACAATCCGCACGATCCGCTCGACTTCAAACCGCTGCCTGTGCAACTGAGAACGGCGCTTGCAGTTCGAGTTTTGACCGGGTGTCCTCTGTCCTCCTTGTTCTCGGACAGCGGAGCTGATGCGGTCTTGTTGTTGTTGTGTTTTTGTTAAAGAGCAATCGACGTTTTGCAGTGCCCAGCCTAGCAGGTGTATTCTGGCGGTCGATGCCATGGTCATTACACGTTTGCTAAGATAGCCGTATGTTTGAACGCGTAACGACCCGGTTGGCTTGATTCCCAAGTATGAAGGCGGCATCATCACGGCAGCGATTATACCACCCCGCTACTCCTCAAACAACTATCTCGCTCAACCGCCTCAGTGTGATTATATTTGTTGCGCTACGTAAATATCAGCTGCCATGCAAAGAAGAACAGTTGGAGTTTCATTAGATTCTATGCCAATACGTCCATCACCAACACTGCCCATCGATGATGTATCAGCCAATGCGCCTTATTCATATCAGGAAGATGAAGCGATGGCCCTTTAGTGAAACATCCCCTGTTATACATTGTCAATACATCCATTGTCAGAAACCGCTTAATCCTGTACATGGTCGCGATGAGTCGGAGCCTATCGCGGCAGACACAGGGCACAAGGCAGGGCTATGCCTAGCGTAGGACGCCAGTCCATCACAGGGCACTGGGGCCAATTTACTCTGCAGGCCAATTAACCTATGCAGCAGCATGTCTTTGGACTGTGGGAGGAAACCGGTGCGCCGAACGAAAACCTACGCGGATACGGGGAGAACATTCAAACTCCACACAGAAAGTCACCCGAGCAGGGATTCGAACCCTTCTTGCAGTGAGGCGGCAGCGCTCTTCACCGTACCACCGTGCAGCCCCTGTTATACATTGTACACATTGTATATATATTATTTCCCCCCTTGTAGGGCAGTGCTGTTGATAACTGTGTTGCATTTTTGTTATTGGTCCTTGAGCAGCACCTACGCCGATGCAGTTTCACCACTTCCTTTTCAACATAAATATCGGTTGGGAATTAAACGTCTCTCGATAGCCCTCAATTATAAACATTGCAAAGTGAGAATTCTGAAAACAAATCCGTAGCAAAACAGAGCGTGAAGCCAGCTATAATTGTTGAAGACAAAATAGGGTAACTGCGATACACAATGAACGTAAAAAAAACCCATCCGATAAACAACACTGCCAAAAAAGAATACAAATTAAGAATGTATGTTGTTAAAAATCATAATAATGGAAGGTTGCCCATTTTGGAGGTCCTTGGCTGGAAACAACATCATAACAAGATTACATATCTTCAGCCTTTCATTGGCATGTGATCAAAGAACGCCAATATTTACACATTGGCCTTGTCTCACTCAACTCAAGAATTTACAATAACCGTCTGTGCTGTTGAGCCGATTTGTTGGACTGAAACACCGTTTTTAAGCCAAATAAGCCAGTGAATACAAGTGGTGAGTGTGGTGGTGAGGTAAAGTGCCTCGGTGCGAGTGAGAGGTGCATATGGGTGGAGAGATGGAGTGTTGATATGCAAGTGTGGATGGTGAACTGAAGCGTCTGTACGTTTGTCTTAAAAAGTCAGTTCTGCATGCCTGCATTGCTTTTAGTCCTATGCTACACACTAAGCCGATCTCTCTGTGGGAAATTATGATAGCATTTTGAACGTTGCGTTGATGCAAATCAGGTTGCTTGTTTCTGTAATGCCTTAGTCCTTTCCCAGTAACCTTCTTTATTCTTGGCTTGAATTGCCTTTGTGTTATTTTCCCTCTACAAATAAGGGCTGTATGCTCTCTCACACACACGAACACTTGCAATAAGTGTCTTCCTTCAGAGTTTCAAGTGAGCATGTCAGAGGTGAAGGAAAGCCATTCAACAGTAGCACACGTGAATCGCTTGCAGCAACAGTCCCATGTTCAGACCACTGACAGACCGTAAGTCGTAAACAGTCTGCAGATTGCCGGCTCAACAAGTTACTTGCCACACCGCATAATAAGAAAACCTTCCAATCGTTCTTTGCTCTGGCGCAATGTTGCGTGCAATTATGCAAGTGCCACACTGACATTCAGTAGATCACTTGCATTGCTCGGGCTCTAATGATTTTGAAGTAACACATTGGGGCAGTGTTCACCCTACTTTTATAAAAATCCCGCGTGTAAGAGTTGCATATTATGAGAAACGTACTCACACCGATGGGGAGTGGAAGAGCCTCCATTAGAGGGAGCTAGAAAGAGCCCTCTAGAATGTGTGTTTTCCACACTGGTCCAACGTCATAGAAGATGTGGGAATCCCCAGCCGTATTTTACGCCACAGGCGAAACCTGTGGATTGACTAACTGTGGTGTAAGTTTTCACGGCTCGATTCACGATGGTTGCTCTTTACAGCTGGGTTTTTTCAGGACAACCGTGTTGAGCGATCTCCCTCTCTCACTTGCGACATTTCGCCTCCCACGTTGACGCCTGACGATGATGCTTCCAACGTGGGAGGCGAAACGCCGCCGGGGAGAGAGGGAGATCGCTCGACACGGGCGGTGGGAGGATATAAGACATGTGCCTCATTGTTCAACTGCCACGCAGGGAGATCACATCAAAACCGGCGACCTTTGCAATGCCATGCCAATGTGCTAACCCTCGCACCATGACAGTGTGTAGCAATTTTTTATAAATATAACATATGATAAAATAAACACATGCCAACATGTACACGCTTTGTGAAATTGGTAAGTAAATGAAACTGTTTATTGTATGTGAATGCAAAACAAAACTCAGTGCAGTGTTTATATTTGTAAAATTTTTTACAAAAACTATAATGCATCACTGGTACAAAGTGGTTCGTGTAAATGGAATTCACTGTTTGCAAGTTGAATAAGCGCAACGAAACCGGTGGCATTTTACAACTGCTGCGTGGGTACGTTGTAAAGTAATGGCACGTATAGCAGCATTTTGAAGCGCGTGTGAAACCGAAGTGGGATTAAAGCTTCAATAAAAGCACACTCCAAAGGTAAAGAACCCGTGGGGACTTGCACAGTAGCTCAAAGCGCCAATAACCACGTTGATTGCGTGAGGACCTACACGCACAGCCTAGCAACTTCATTAAGTAATGTCACTATGCATCTGATGAAATTTCACAAGAACGAATCTTGGCAGCACCTGCTTGCTATTGCGCAAGTGGGGGTTGGAAGGGATGACAATTTTCAAATAAAAAACAAGTAAATGCCACGGCGTTTCTGGACAGTCCTCTACAATTGCACCTTGGATCACCGAGCCTCACATTTATGCTGAACCCTAAACATATTCTGACAACGTGCTTTGAGGGGTGTGCGGTTTGGGCGGTGGAATAGCAGTTAGCACAGTACTCAACGACCTGAGTTCAATACCCGCTCATGACCAACACCATTACAAATTATTAGAACTGGTCCCGGGTCACTTGATTAACTCAGCCTTAAATGAGTACCTGGTGCGGTGTGTAAACGTCACCACTGGGGATACAAATGTTGCTGAGCGTGGCGGTGTCCACCCACCCCTCGTGTACCGTGCTAACCTTCAGAGGTGCTTGCTAGCAGCACTTGACCCTACAGTCCGTTAAGGCTATACTGGGAGTCTGTCTTTGTGAGCTCATAGCAATAATATGCGTGTAAAATATTTCACGTCAGTACGGACGAAAAGCATCAAGTGCGAAACGGCCACATTAATTATGAAACAGTTTAACCGGCATTGAATGCTTATGTTTAGATTGCACCGATGTAAGTTTTCACGGCTCGATTCAGGATGGCTGGTCTTCAGAGCTGTTCTTTTGGGATAGCCGTGTCGAGCGCTCTCCCTCGAGACATTTTTGCCTCCCAAGCTGCCGATGCTTCCGGCTTTTAGATTTTCATTACCGGATTATGATTGACACTTGCTCCAGCGATCTATCAAGGCTGCACTGGAGGATCTCTGTCGTTGGTGGTGGCTGCGGTGGCTGCGGTGGCGAAGCCATGATGACCGAGCGCCTCGCGTGCCTGTGCCGTGGCCGCGTGCAGATCAACCTGGAGGATGACGTGTGCGTCTGCTGCGAGAACCACAAGCTGAACAGCTGCAGCAACCTGGGGGACACCCTGAAGCTGAACCCGCTGCAGGCGTGCGACTCGGTGCGCCTCGCCCTCAAGGTGACTGTCACGCCGCGCCGTGGGCGATCAAACGCGCTATTTAAATAACCTTCTCGCGGCGGCGGGGAACGCTTTGTACGTTCACCCTCCTGCCTCCAGCGCGCTTTTGACGGTGCGTACGAAATTAAACTGACACCGCAACACCCCGCTTCCCCAGTGCCGCGCGGGCTTCGTATGGCCCGCAGCCATTAAATGCTCCCAACGCGTTTCGCCGCAACGCGAGAGGCACGATCGCTCGGTTCGCGTTGCTTTTCGCGGCGACGTTTCGCGTAAATGTAATCGCGTCGCACGATAGGTTCGGGTGGGAGTGTACGTGGCGTGGTGTGCCAGGGTTGATAAGTGCGGGTTTAGCAAATCGATGGAATAATTAATTTTAGATATTCCGTTAAAGCCTGCTCGCTACCTGTTGTAAAAGCGATACGATTATTGGATGATACGTTCGGCTCGCGTACGTCGCTCGCACATAAATCACGGGGCGTTCGCCGCCCTGTTCCATGTGTTTCCTGCTCTTACTTGTTCAGTAGCTAATCAAGAAGTTTGCGCGGTGATTCATATCAGCGTTGGCATCGTTTTTCAACGTTGGGCTCCTCAACGCTTTCCAGCAAAGTACAGTGCGTTAGAAGTGCGCAGCTTAAGCGGTTCTGCCAATAAACATACAGAGACATGCTCGGACAGGATCGCTTGTGCTGTTTTTGGCATGCGTTATTGTTGATCCACGTCCAGCCTTTACATCGCTCCTACTTGCTCTTTTCAGGCCTCTTGAGGAGCCACCCAGAGGTGTACCTTATTGGTGTGTCCAGGGCAGGTGACTTTGTAGCTGTCACTCGTGATGTTAGCACAGCATGTGCCGGGTTGGGAGAAAAAACAAAGGTTACTGTTCCCAAATGAAAAGGACCTTCTTTTCATTAGTATTCTTTATGTATTCTCTGCACAGCATGATGTGTGCTTGCGTGGCAGCCTGTTATCTATGATTTGCTTGATAATTCTCATCCAGTCGAGCTATTAGCAATGCTGGGAAACCAGTTTGTTTACGAATTCACTGACAGACATTGAATCAGAGATAAGGAAACAATATAAGCAAATAAATACGCACACTGTGCTTACGCTGTCTGATTACCGTTCTCTGTCGCGCTGTTGGTTTGTCGTTCTCTCCGCCGCCTTGTGCGGCGCTTTGTGGCCCTCGGATGGAAGGCTCTCTGTGGTTGCTACTGTTATTTTTTCGATTTTTCTGCTGTCTTTATGATCTATGTCCTATGGTTTATCGTGATTGCTTGACTCTCAGTTTATCTGTCCTGATGTTACTGACATGCCGTTCTCTCCACAGCCTTGTGCAGCGCTTTGTGACCCTCGGGTGAAAGGCGCTCTATAAATGCTGTTATTATTATTATATGCGCGTGCGTGAACATCTACATGGGGAGTTGAAGTAGTAGAGTAGCGGGTTAGTGCACTGTGCTACTCACCCGGCGATCCTAATTCGAATCCCGCTCACAGCCAGAATACCGTCAGTGACCAATATCTGGACAAAGTCTCCCCGGGGTTAACTCGGCCTTAAATTAGAACCTGGTCCGGTGGAAAACCATCAGCACTGGGGTGACAAACACCACCGAGGCTGGTGTTGGCCGCCCTTGTGCACCACACAGGTGTTCCTCTACTGCTCGTTATAAGTGTGTTTGTCCCAACAGCCTGAAAAGCCGACATGGGATGTCCTTGTCCATTTATACATGGCGGATGTTTTTTTGACGGTGACTCCAGTTTCCTCCCACAGTCCAAAGACATGCTGCTGGCTAACTTAATTGGCCTCCTGACTAAATTTCCCCTGGTGCCCTGTAACAGAATGGCGTCTCATCCTGGGCATAGCCCTGCCTTGCGCCCTGTGTCTACCGGCTGCATTTCACCGCGCGACCCGCTACATGATTACGTTGGCACTAATAGATAGATAGATGTTTATTATTACAGCAGAGAAATGCCCAGTGAGCTTGCAAGCTCTTTACGGGATTGCTGCGACGCAACAAAAATAACGAATTAATGAATATTATTATCACGTCCACTGCATATTTCACAAATGCGTTAACTTTTTAATGGGGGGTGGGTGTGTGTGGGGAGGACGAGGAACATCACCTGCTGGGCCTGGGGAGACCTGTCAGTGCCAAACCTGAGCCGCCGTGTACCACCATCCCGTTAAACGCCCTGCGCGTGACCCCTTGCCGATTTGCCTGGGTGCAACGTGGTGGGGGGGCAGGGTAAACCAGCATTTCATATGAATGCTGAAAATGTCACCTGAGTCACAATGTGTGCTGACATTTTCGATCGGGGAAAACAGAACGGCAGCTGGGCTTACTTGGCGAGGAAGAGGGGGAAGCACAGCTGATGGATGCTCGTGTTTTTCACGGACGCCTGCCCTGTGAGAACTGCCCAGCGCATTTGCTTTTCACTGGCAGAGATTACTCCATCAATATCGTCTTTCCTGACAGGCAGTGGTGCTGCAGTTGCCAATAGCGTCGGTGCTTGTCAAGTTCATAATGGCGTTATTTATACCTTTACCCGGTATTGGGAGTCTCAAATCTTTACGTGGTTGGTATGAATAACAGTGACGAATGTGGCCGGTGGTGGTAGTGTTGGGTGCTGTTGAAAATTAATTGAGTGCATTTTAAATTTTACTTTCGTCCTTCCCCCCCCCCCCCCAGTTGTATTCCTATTGTGGTGTCGCTGTCATGTCATCATACAAAGGGCCTATTTATAACTCTGGAAAAGGAGTGCTTACCCTGTGTGTTAGAGAATGGCCCGTGAAATGAGATATCACAAAACTGCTTTGGACTTCCCTTCAAGTGACCTTTCGTATCCACCCCCTTCGCACGCATTGCTGCATAGAACTGTTTCTCCAATGCCAGTCAAACCGACATACTTTTAAATTTAGTAACATACAGTAAATAAAATATTATTTGATGAAGTCATCGGTGGTTAACCTGAAACACTTGGGAACCGAGTTCAAGCCTGAGCAGCTACTCGGATTTGAACCCAGGTTCACAGCACTCCCGGGGCAAGACTCCTAAGCCACCCAGCCTCATTGAAAGCACAATATTAATTTAAATGCAAATGCAGCTTATATATGCAAAACGCATACATGTGCTGCTGTTTCATGCACGTCTGGGGTAGGGGTGTGGGGAGTAGCGTTGTAAAATGTGTAGGATTTTACTATTTAAGGATTGTCCTGATGTTGCACATTTATTAAATACACTCTCATCCTTTAATGCACATTTGCCAACGTTCCAACATCAATATGTAATAGTTTGAAATGTGTGGTTTAGATCGCATGAATTATTTATAGGCATTTGCTCAAATTGTTACGTGAAATGTCTACGCTATTGAAGCAAGAGCCGAGATAATCATTAGGGGCTGCACGCTTAGAATCACTTAACTTGAATCCTCGCGTAAGAGACATTTTCTTCAATTAAGAACTTTTTACAAAGAGGTAGAAATAACATCGGCAATCATTGGCCCATTGTGTTAGGTGACTTTTGAATGGCAAGCATTGCCTTTTTTCTTGGTGCGAAGAAGCCTAAAGTATTTCAGAGCGACCGCGTCTATTGATGCCATCACACGGCTGCCTCCACGGAGCATTACCCTCTCCATGATTTGGCACATACCGTGCGATGATGAGTCCGTAGTCACGCTACAGTAATTTGCGTATTCAGGGATCATCCTGTTCCCCAATTGTCTACATTTATCGTGATAACGTGGAAAAAAGATGAACTGTAACCTTGGTTGAGTAATTAATTTGCTGCCCTTCCTTAGATGATGGATAAAGAGTTCGACAAAATCTGTATATAATGATGTAGGTTTTCGTGGCTCGATGTATGAGAGTTGCTGTCTTTCGGGATAGCCGTGTCGAGCGTTCTTCTTCTCTCCTTCGCGATGTATCGCCTCCCATGCTGGAGGCATCTTCAGTCTCATAAAATGTCTGGCGACACGGTGCCTGAGGCAGTTCGATTACATCCTCGGGGCACCTTTCTGTGTGGAGTTTGTGTGTTCTCCCCCTGTTCTGTGTGGGTTTCCTCTGGGTTATCCAGTGTCCTCCCACACCTAGGAAAAATATATAGTTTGTAGTGAGTTCGGTAAAACACAAAGCTTCAAGCTTACACAACTGTATTGATGAGGACATTTTAATGTTTCGCTGATGCTTACAGAGAGATGACGTTTATAAGAGCATATTTAGACGAGAAATATATTTTGTCAAGGGAGACCCGTGCTGAAATAATTGCAACAAAACACCAAATTAATTTCAACGTGCAGACAAAAACAGCACAAAAGCCACTGTTTACACAGGACAACTATGTTTCGGCATTGATGGCGATGATGATGATGATGAACGCATTGTCAGTTAATTTAAGTTGATGTTTAATAATCCGTGTTAACACTGCATAGAATGAGTAAATTCAAGGCCAAAACATTAACAACGGCCGGGAATCCGAATTCTGCATGCATTTTTTAAAGCAGCGTCGACTGCTCGGTCGCATGCTAATGGCTCGGCGAATGATGAGTACAGCTGTTCTCAAGAGACTGCATTACACCACATCAGCAGCATATTGTCAGTGATCATAGCCCTGCTTAAAATCTGTCGGCAATTATACAATTACCAAACTAATAAACATGCCCTTGTCACGAACACTTCTAAGCATGATCCAACTCACACTGACTCAGCACCGGTCCAGAGTTTGGTTGCTTAGAGAAATAATCCTTCGCGTTGGTTTGAAAAGCCACTAAAGTAGGATGATGGACTTAGATTTGTTTATGTCTATCTTGTGGAGACAGAACGGAGTTCTGCATATGATCCATGTGATCCTACGACCCTGTAAATAAAGCGAAGGAAACATCCTACTCGTCCAACAAACGAACAAGCGCAATGTATTATCGTTTTGAACTGAACTGTTTTTGCCGAGACGTACACCTATTTGTATGTATTCGTGCGCTATGATGTGTCCCGTGCCTTGGTCTCATTGAAGTCACTCCTTGCCTTTAATGCTTCCAAAACCGACTGCACAAAGCCGCTATCCGAAATAATAAATCCCACAAGACCTTTACAAGAGGCTATTGGGGGCGCAGGCATTGACCGCGAGTACAGAGGCAGCGCAAAATAATGATGACATGAAATTGTGCGTGGGACCAAGAAGACCACACACGTCTTTGGTGAATCAAGGCTTGGGTTGACTTGGCACTTGACCTAAGAGCAGAACTATTCATGGCCTCCTCGGGGCCTCCGATGTCGAGGAATGGTTGTGGTGTAACAGCAATAGGGCTTACTTGCTTGTAACTCACCCGTTTGGTATTTTAATCTAAAGTTACTGTATTTGAATCCTTTCCAGTTTAAATCAGGATCTAAAGCGGGTGTAGCTATATTTGTGAATCATGACTCGGGCCTTTTACGTTTTTGCTAAAATTGGTCAACTGGCCAATATTCAAGAAAAATCGAAATTATAGCAACAACCCTAACCTTCAGCCATGGTCTATCCACTGCTGGATGAAGGCTTAATGATGTAATTGCAAAAAAATATGTATCCATGGTGGCACTCTGCTAGTCTATATGAGCCTCATAAATTGCCAGAGGCACGGGGTGGACATGAGTTGCGATTTATTCCACGGGGCTCAATAATAATTATATATTTTAAATGTTTCTGCATTCACAGTTTTTTAATTTACATATGAAGCGTTACCTATTAGTAGCTACTGAGTAACAGACACACCCCTCATTAATCAAAAATATATCATCAAATAAACGAATTTGTTATTAAAAGTGCTATGTATTTAAAATAATGTTGCTGGCATATTGCATCATGGGTGGTCCTGCTGCATTGAGTTTGATAAAAGCCATTCATCCATCCATTGTCTGAAACCGCTTAATCCTGTACAGGGTTGCGGTGAGCTGGAGCCTATCCCGGCAGACACAGGGCACACGGCAGGGCTATACCCATCAGAAGGCAGGGCTATACCCATCACACGGCACCGGGGGCAATTTAGTCAGCAGGCCAATTAACCTATGCCGCAGCATGTCTTTGGACCGTGGGAGGAAACCGGAGCACCCGGCGAAAACCCACGCAGCCATGGGGAGAACGTGCAAACGCCGCACAGAAAGGCACCCTAGCCGAGATTCGAACCCGGGGAGCTTCTTGCTGTGAGGCGGCAGCGCTACTCACCGCGCCACCGTGCCGCCCCTTGTTAAAAACCATCATTAGCATAATTCACTTTGTGCTGCATTCTGGGCCCAGTTGCCTTATACAGTGCTGGGGGAGGCATTCATTCAACAGTGGATTAGACAGATGAAATGTAACGGTTATTTTTGGATTATCTTTACAAATTGTGGCATATCTAGCATTTATCCCTTAATGTTGCCATTTTTAATGATCCACATTCATTAAGTTCTGTTGTGAGATTGCATTTAGTTCAGAGTCTAGCTTAATTTTTAAAATCGATGATACATAAAACCTTCACCGGGTGAGTTATATCGGCATTATTTCTCGACCAGGACATCTTGAAAGCGTCATTAGCAGCTTAAATCAAAATAATATATAGGAATCCACAGTTTGAATGTGATGCGTTTGATGGGAAGAAATTAAGAATATTTCTTTCCTTCAGTAACCTGACGTTCACTGCATATAACAACTACAGGGAGGCATTAATTACCACATAGCAATTGCCTCTAGCACCATATACTCTACAAGCAGTCAATTATAGTTATAATAATACGCTCTCACAACTACAGCTATATATTTTCAGACCGATGCCTGAAGAGGGAGTAATAGTGTAATCTCCGACGTTGGATGCTTGATATAATCGCGTGAAGCTGTTTTACTGGATCGTTGTAATCGCCAGCAGACCAGCACGGCCATCTGCTACTAGCCCTAGTTTTTTTTTCCTGCATTATTGTTTATATGATTCTTACACTGCACGATGTTATCATATGGAATATGTTCTGCTATTTTAGTTTTCTGCTCATTTGCCAACTGATGTGGTCGTCAGAATGTGGCATCACAGAGTTGTCAACATTGCAAGCAATTTGCCTCTACTGTCTGAATTATTGCTCTCGGTACTTTGCAGCTGAAAATGTATGAAGAGACCCAATCATTGCTTCCCTGACCCCTGCGGGTCTATCTATGACTTTTGTAAGTCACACACGACGAGGAAATGTTCCCATGCAGTAAGCAGCGCACTTGATGAATTTGTTCGTATGGTTACAGCGTCGATGCGGGGTTGTGTCTCGCTCTCTGTTTCAGGATTTGCTCTTCAGCGTCTGTGCTCTGAACATCATCTCGGTGGCCGTGTGCGCGCTGGCCACCGCCACACGCTGCATGCAGATGATCTCCTCCGATGTCATTCACATTGTGAGTAACGCGTCGCCCTTCGAATCGCTCGCTTGCATTGTCAAAAGAGTTCAGTTTGTCCCCTGGTGCTGCCGTTACTCTGCGTAACAAATCAATGACTTACCGTCATTGATTTGTTCACCCTATGAAGCGCGTCATTCGCACTTTCCTTTCACTTTGTGTCACGTGCTCAAAGTTGCTTTTTATTCGATTCCCGTGCATTGAAAACGCCGCCTATTGTCTGCGGGTTTTTTATATTATAAAAAAAAATATGGAAAAACATATATATTGCTCAATGCGGAGATGAATATTTGTCATTGGAGGGGCTAGCTGGCTCAATTTATATATCTTGAAATGTTTGTTAATGTACTAATCTATTAATAACTTGGAAAACAGTTGCGTGTACTACAGCAGTAGCGCTCAGCGTTTAGCGCCACTGGTTGTGGCAGCGGGCTGTAGCGGTGCTCTGTCGGCCAGGCTAATCCACCGCTCGGTCACTTTTGAGGGAAAAGAAAGTGCAAAGAATATTTCCGATAAAGAGATAAACACCCACACTCGTGCCAAGTTTTCCCGTCAGCATTACCGCAGAATGCACGCGCCATAACCTGAAGTTTTTGGAGCATTTTATGCTCTTAACTTATCGTCCGTGTACGAGCGGGCTGGGGTAACGGAGAGTTTGCCTTCCCAGGGAACACGGGTGTGAAATGAGTCCCGATCGTCTCCGCTCGAACCAGCCGTGCGAATCTAGACGTGCGTGTAAGAAGGCGCTCCGCACCCCGCCCGGCCGCTGCAGTTCTTATTGAAAACTCCAAACTTGCCTGAGCGCGGTGGCAGGAATAAAACTCGCTCATGTAACGTTACAGATGCAAGGTGAACTTTTGCCCTTAATGTTGCTAAAGGCAAAACGTAAAGGTGAAGCTCTGCAATGTCTTGCCTGTGACCCTGGTGGCGGAAGGGCCTGCATTATATAGAGCTATAAAGAAACCCTCTAAACGGGGTGTTGGAAATCTTGCAAGAGGCCACAATACTCGCATTTTACCTCACCGTAATAGTAATAATCTTTTACATTTCTATACTCGTTTCACACATGGTAATAAATAAAAAGTAAATATTTACCATCGAATCTATACTGCATGGTAGACAGACGTGCATGTGGGGTGGGGGTGTCGGGGGAGGATTTAAAAAAAATGGTGCCATTATTTCAAATGCAGTAGATTAAGTTTGAGATGTCCAATGTGCTGACCGTTACACCACACGGCAGCATCGGGATGAAAATGGAGTCCCTAATAACGATATAACCTGACAAGGAAGACTGCTTCCGCCAAAGCTTTGAGGGAACCTGACATTATTAGCAATAGAATTCAATTGTGTTGCGATTGGAAGTTGAGTCACGCCATATTAAATTCAGTGATGGTTGCCTTCACAGACTTCTGAGGAGAAATAGCACCTTGTGCAGAATATCACCTCAAAAGTGGAATACATTTTAATATTTATGGGTGTATATTTCTTCAATCTCGAAAAATAATTATACAGTATATGACTGCCGGTGGCTGCCTGTTCAAAGCTAAATTTCTTGTATAAATTTTACATGAGGCAGGATGACAAAAATATTATTCGAAGGCGATAACGAAAATCGACATTGCCTAGCCACTCAACCATAATTTCAGGGAAAAAACCTACTTTGTACATTCATTAGCTCGATCTTATATAGGTAATTGTAAAATGCCTGTTCTTTTTACTCACGTTATAGATTTATGTAAGTTTTTACTACTTAATGTAAGAGAATTGCTCTCAAGAGCTGTTCTTTCGGGATAGCCGTGTCGAGAGAAGGAACGCTTGACACAGCTGTCCCTAAAGAGGAGGTCCCAAAAGAGCAGCTCTAACGGGCAATTCTCGTGCTATTGACTGCAATCACGAATAACCAAAGTGGCATGTTCAAGTTAATTTGTTATTTTCTGCATGTGTCGGGATTGATTGGCTGCTGGAGGAGGCAGCCTGGACGTATTGAGCAAGTGCTTTTAAGGGAGGCAATGTGGGCAATTACTTCAATAACCGAGAAATGTAATGTCCATCTGTTCAATCTGTTTGGATGAAGCTATTTCGCTGTTTTTGAAAAACGTCGTACAGAACGTACGTTAAAAATCAACTGTTGTAAATTCTAGTATTTTTGTGAAAACAAACCTATGTACTGTTGTTAGTAAGCAAAAAAACAGCCCAAAAAATATTATAATAATTTGTTGTGTTGCTGAGTACCGTTCTTTGTCGATGTTGATTTGTCGTTCTCTCCACAGCCCTGTGCAGCGCTTTGTGACCCTCGGGTGAAAGGCGCTCTATAAATGCTATTATTATTATTAAGTAAATGTTATCCTGTGTAGGGGCCAGTTTAGCTTCAAAAACGCACAAAGTGGGTATATTACATATGTGTCGCGTGCATCCTTTCCACTTGTCCGTTTGTGAATGTCCACACGCGCGTCTCTCCGCGAGGTCAAATCGACCAATGTAATGGAGGCTCCCTTAATGAACTGCCTGCCACTGGCCCCTGAAGCTTGTTTTGCTGTCGCTCGTCTTGTCGCCGCAGTTTGTGCCTCACCGGTCGGACCAGAACTCCGACGACTGCCCCAACGCTCGCGACTCCATCTTCCAGGGCGAAGACTTTGACGACTTCATTCCTCCCATCCCTCCGCCTCCCTACTACCCGCCGGCGTACGGCCACACAGCACTGCCAGAGTCACTCCGGTATTGTCGAGAAGTCGTTTTCAGCCAGTAAAGTGTAAAGGGGATTAAAGTGACCCGGGGAGAAAAAGTACAGGTTAGTGACTATCTGAGCCTGGTAGGCCCGGCAGGTCGATTGACTTGGAAGCGTTGCCGCTCAGCCGTTCGTCATTCACTCGTTGACCTTGCTTTGCGCTTTGATGTTTGTCGTTCTGCACGTTTCTACAGTATTTGCATGGCTTCTTCTGCGTGCTTTTTCTATGAAATGTTGTGCTGAATATCTGTCGGGCATTTTGTCTCCCGTTATCAGCTAGTCTCTGTTGAAAATGAGTGTTGTTGCCTCAATGGGTTCTCACCTTGTTCCAAGTTAAAGGCGTTATTCACGCTATTAAAGGTTTGTTGATTAGGGTACACGGCACAGATTGCTGATTGAAATTGATACTTACATTCAGAGTGCGTTGATTGATGTACTTGTTAGAAGATGTTATTTAAAGTTGATTCTCTTGTTACTTGTAACTCACTTATGGAGTGAGCAACACAGTACAAGTGACGCGGTAAAACTAGAACATAGAGTTACCGATTCTTGAATCGCATCACGACCTCAAGTTCTCGCAGTTCATTGCATCGTTGCGAAAGTGAACCGTTATGTAACTAACATCACCAGCCAAGATCTATCCACTGCTGAATGAAGGCCTTTCCAAACCATCACCACATTTCACCGTTTGGCGATGTATCCATACACTTAGCTACCCACGTACACGCGCGGATTTCATCGCTCCATCTCCTCGGTGAATGTCCTTTAATGGGTTGACCTCCCAGGCGTGTTACTTTTTATTGCCTGCTGCTCTTTCATTAGTTTCAAACATTGGCTATCGTGCCTCCTCGCGACATGTCTTACCCAAGTCCACTCACCTTTATTAGCGGCTAATGTGATGTTCTCTAATCCACGGGTTCCTATTTTTGTCTCTCATTGCAATTCCTAGCAAGCACCTTTCCATCCTTCTTTGCACACTTTTCAGCTTTTGTTCCATTTTGCTTGCCTAATGGCTTTGTTTGGGATCCACACATTGCAGGTCATATTTACTGATTTTAAACCGGCTTCTGTAATTAATTAAACATTTCCCCCGCAAAAGAATAGGTCAATACACGTGGAAATGTTTTTGTAAAACACATTCATATTTATATATACTCCGAGCACTAAAATTGAATAATTCTTTTTGGCACCGTGTTGTCGTCCTGTGAATATTTGTTCAAGCAACACTTCTGTGCAATGTTAATAAAACTTAAATCGAAAACGACAAGGCGTAACGCTAATGCCCTGCGCGTCGACAGATTCACAAAATAATGGAGCCTCTTCCCGAAGTCCAGCCACTCATTAAGATGTAGCGCGTGCCTGCAGGCCTCCTGACCCGTCCCACAATGCCCCTGGGGTGACGGCGATCCGCTCCTAGATGCCACACAACAATAAAGCGCTACTATTCAGAAAAGCACAGGTTGCCTTGTATTAAACATGAAACTGTTTCTTTCCTCTGGGTGTGCGGGTTTTTGTGTACGTGGCTCCCGTACACGTGTGCTATATTTATTTTATCTGACCCGTCCCATTGAGTTTACTTTGGTGTTTTTCCTGTTTAATTAACAAGTGAATCAGCAAAAATGCATTGTCTGGCAGGAATAGAATGCTGCCTCAAATGTGTAACTTTCTTAGACCAAAGCACCCAGTCTAGCAAGAAAAAAACACGAAATTATCAAAAATAATGATTGCTAAACAGTATTTCTGTCTGTGTTTCAGTGAATAGAAAAGCACATTTTAATTCCACAAGATCAATATTGTCCTCGTCTGTTACCTTTCTTAGCAGCACTTTAGATGATTTCCTTTTTTTTCACGAATAATACATTTCATGTGGAAGTCAAATACGTTTTTTAAACAAACATATGCGTACGAGTCAGATGCAAATTAGAATGGTGGTAAACAAATTGTGTCAACATCTTGCAGGAGACAGCCTACGTAAATTCACATATGTCAAAACAAATTACTACACATTGACATACCAAAATCACACCTTTTTTTATAGCAGCTGACAGGGTTGAAAACTGTTCAATTATTTTTTTATAACGTCGTTCAACAATTCTGGTCTCTTCTACTAGATTGTGAATGTTCCCTGTTTGGTGTTTATTACCATTGATCTTAATAAACCAGGAAAGGCAAGATGGCATTACAAGCACGTCACGACGAATTATTTACGAAGTTTACTGTTAACATTGTATTCGTGCGTTCTACTTTGACGTGACTTGATTATTCTTCCCTTATTCACTGCTTTCATGTCTGGCATGTTAATTCGTGAGCATTTAGACATGAAAAACAATCACATTGTAAAGTTCACACCTAATGCCATTCTCGTGCACACACGAACATCCAATCAACATCAACGTGTGCTCTGCTGATTCACTTCATATTCACAAAGTTTACTTTGCTTTATTCATTATTAAGAAACTGCCCCTCATACGTGTGGAGGTACAAACGACTTGATGTGTCATGTGCTTACATAAACATGATGGCATCAAGTCTGACAGCAATATGAAATTCTCATTCTAAAACAAAGCACATTGATTTATTATACATATGAATAATTCTAGTCATCTAGCTGAAGATATTGGGTATTTTTTTTATCTGATGCGCAGATGCCGGTGTCAATGATCTTTAGGGGATTTAATTTGTTAAATTTTCAGACATGCAGGCTTTCAATGGCTGCATAGTTATACATTGTGTTCTTTCACAAGCCCCAGGAGCTGACCTTCACCTCATGTGTTTACACTCGTTCTAATGTTGCGATGTCACAGTATCACATCACATAATCGAGAACACAGTTCACGTAAACTAACCGATTGATGCTTCTGTCTGCCTGTGTGTTGCTCTTTCTGCATGCATTTTCTTGATTGATTCACGTCAGGTGTCTCATTCTCAATTATGAAAAACTACTCTTTTTGTGTCCCATAAAATCTCACTCCTCGATCAAACAGGATTCCATCTCTTTTGACCAACTTAAGATATCTGTACATGAGTAGCTTCTCGCTAGTCAAGCTTTCCCAACTAGTCTGGCGCCAATGTGAAACTGGCCCAAACATGACTTGGCGTAATTTGAGATCTGTTTGATCGGTGTGAGATTTGTGCTTGCATTTCTGATGTGTTAGTGTCTATTCAGAGCACTGCCCATAGGAAATAAACAAACTCTTATACATTGGAGTTCAGGGCTCATAGCACTGAGCTAGCACCATCGCGATCTTGAGTTTCAATCTGGGTAACAACCTGTTATTAAAGCGGTTTCTCAAACGTAACAATTCATGGTCTTATCCCAAACAGCAATGACTGCCCAAAAAAACCCAATCATATTACATTTGGAATTTCAACTAACGTGTATACATTCCAGCTCAGAAATGTTTATGTGACATGATGCCGAGAGCACGATTGGAAGTAAAAATTACAACCGTTTTCAAGTTTAAAAGTCAAATGATCTCCACGCGGAACAGAGCATTGGGTAATGTTACCATCACTTGCAGCCAGTGGGGGAAATTCCCCTTCCTACCGTGAGGGACACTCAATATAAAACAATTTTATACCCCACTAAATGTAGCATAAAAGTCACTGACCTATACAGCCAGTCACACACAAGTAATTCTTGGATCCTCATGTTATATTATGTGTATTAATCCATAACTCCGTAAGCTCTTAACTTAGTGGTGCAGCACCCAAATAAATAAATCAAACCTTCAATTTTACCATTCATGAAAATACAGCGATGTCGGTTTTCCCAGCTCGATGTATGATCATTGCGGTTGAGTTGCTCTTTAAGGATAGCCATGTCAAGCGGTCATCCTCTATCCTCCGTGACCTTTCACCTCCCGTGTTGGAGTCATCATTAGGTGCCTCGATATGTCTAAACCGAAAGAGCAGCTCTTGAGAGCAAATTTGCAGTCCAAAGAGATGCTGCCGCTGCTGCTGCATAGGTTAATTGTCCTGCTGACTAAATTACCCGCAGTGCCCTGTGATGGACCGGCGTCCTATCCTGGGAATAGCCTTGCGTTACGCCCTGTGCCTGCCGGGGGTAGGCTCTGGGCCTCACCGCAACCGCGCACAGGATTACGTTGTTTCTGACAATGAATGAATGAGCGAAGTGTCTGCTGGGTATCCTCTGCGGTGTCAATTAAAAGGGGAGAGGTGGGCTTTTCGCCGTTTGTGTCGCAGGGTCGGCAGGTTGGCTCTCACGCACTACTCCATCGGCCACGTGTACGGCGCGCGCTTGGGCAGCCCAGAAGCATGCTTTCCGGGCGATCTTCCGCCACCGTACGAGGCCGTGGTGAGCCAGCCGTCCCTGCAGCAGGCAAGCGGAACTCACGAACGCCCACACACCGCTGCCGGTGGTTTTTGTTGTGTGCGATTAACGTTGGCCGGCAGGGTGACGCAGTGGGTGACACCTGCGCCTCGCAGAATGTGTGGGC
>JAZEWU010000009.1:2389150-2405693 GCA_036362915.1 Geotria australis | reverse complement strand
AAACCGCCTGGCTGCCTCCTCCGCCTCTCTGCGCTTTCCTCGCGCCTCTGAGTCGTTCTCTCGTCGAACTAATACCTTCGACATTGAATGAATATGTGCGCATTAGAACTGTTAAATTATTGTTGGCAGGGCTGGAAAGTAAAGAAGTAGACATTCTCAGGCTTTTGTATAACGTATTTATAAAAAAAAACGTTGGCTTAAGGAACATGCATTATTCATTACGTAGGTTTTCGCGGCTAGATGAGGTTGTTTTGGCCGTATTCATTATGTGTTACTGTGTTCAAATTTTAAGCACTTTAAGTACGTTGGATTAGAGCAGTGGTTCTTAACCTGGGGCACCCACCCCCTGGGGGCGTGAGACATGCCAGATGTTTAATCTATTGTATTACAAATGTAGTGTTTTATATATTTATTTATTAATAAGCGGTGTGAGAGTATATTTTGAGAACCAAATGGGTGCAGTCCGCAGCAAACGTTAAGAACCACTAGATTAGAGGAATTCTCCGCTATGTCTGGCATAGAATTTCATTTTAATTACCCTAATTACTTGGAACTTTACTGCAGTTGCTTAACATTGCGTTATGGGGTTTTGTTTCCTGCGTAACGTTGAACAGACGTCAAGTTTTGAAGATCAGATGACGGACGCTTCTTTTAGTAACAGTAACTACAACAGGACAAACGAAGGTAAGTCTGTCTGATGTGATTTTGAAATAAAAGCTGTGTTTTTTTCCTTGTAAGAACTATGCGGTGCACAGCATCACATGCGGATAATTTATTCTAAAGCAGTTCTCGAATTACTCATCGTCCTGAAAAGCAAAACGATATCGATGACACTGTCTGTAGGAATTTCAGATTTAAATAAACAAGCACTTGGAAATGTTCCTGTTAATCCAGAGTCCTCTACGGCTTACGACAAAATTATAATATTGGAAATATATATTTAAACCACGTCTGCTGCGAAATGGATATTGAACTCTGGCAACATTCACGAAGGTAAAGCTTAGGCTGCCAATGCCATGACTCAAACTGAAATATCTGTAGTGGCTAATATAAACACATGACGCTTTGGCATGTGGCCTAATCATAAAAAAAAATACTAATTGAAATTTGTTATCTTAGTCAATCTATCCAGCTTAACTTTGTTGGCAATAAAGAAGTGCAGAGTATTAGTTGAGCTGAAATATTCCAGGATTTTATGGGGATTTTTTGTGTCTACAAGTTTTGCATTGATTTTTAAAAAACTGGATTCATGCCATGGGTGAACATTGCAGTTGTTTTTTGGGGCACAAGATTGTCAAGGGTAATTGTTGCAAGAAGACTTTGCAGCAGAAAACCAAAATGTAAAAAGTATTGATTTGATTATTTTCACTCTTCCTTGGTGTTTTTAGTGACATATGCTTAGGTTAGTGCACATTTAGCATATTTGGAATACATTAAATGTATTGAATTACTTATTTAGTTATGCAATATCAATTAGGAATGAGAGTAAACAGGAAAAACCCCGTGAGATTCCCTTGACATACTGGTATAATACTAAGCGTGTAAACATACAGCGTTAAATCAGTAATAATAATAATAATAGCAATTTATAGAGGGCCTTTCACCCGAGGGTCAAAAAGCGCTACAACAGTTATGTAACACGAAAAATTAGCTTTGTCTCCATTAACAAATGTCCGCTGGCTCATGCTCATCTCTGTTGTTGGTTTATCTGAGTTATACGTCAAAAGGCCACTTTCCTATGGCGAGGGTAGATGGAACTACTAAGTTAGCATTCTGAAAAGAGAATTGTCCGCCGAGCGGAGCCCCCTAACCCGCGTCGCGCGCTCGCGCCCCCCTCACGCGTGCAGAGAGCGCGAGCCCGGGCGGCGCGTCGGAGGAGCTGGGCTGCGCGCAGGACGACGACTGCGCCACGGAGGGGTCGTGCTCCATCCCGGCGCGCGGCTCCCCGCGCTCCGCCGACCTCTCCTCCCCGCGCAGCACCCGCTCCTCGGGGCCGGCCTCCCCGTCCAAGTCGACGGGCGGAGACGCGGATCCCGGCAGCCCCGGGGACTCCCCGTCGTCGGTCTACAGCACCGCGCGGAGCGGCACCACGCCCGGCAGCCCCGGCAGCCCGGACGAGTGCGGCCTGCCGCTCGACGAGCCCCCCGAGATCCCGGGCCGCCGGGCCGAGGCGGCCGGGGACGCGCGCCGCTTCCTGCCGCCCGGACGGTGGCGGCGCGGCGGCGGCGGGCTGCCTCGCCCGCGGAGGATCGCCAACAGGGTTGCGAGGGTCACGTCGGCGTCTGCAGAGGACGTGAGCCAGGGCTGCTGCGTGGTGCCCCTGGAGACGGATGCCGCGAACGCTGCCGGTCGGAGGACTGAGGAACAGGGCGGAGGAGGGGGTGGCAGGACCGGGGCGTCGATGGGTTGCTTGCCCGGCAAGCTCGGCTTTAAGCGGCTTAGCAGGTCAACGAGCGACCCGTGCTCCCAGTCGTCGGCGACGCTCGGTAAGCCGCCGGGAGCCGGCAGCCGGGTTCTGCTGCGGCAGCGGGACGGGCCAGGTTTGGGCGTCGTAAGTCGTTGGATTCGACGCGTGTGTTTGTTGCCTTCCTTTGATTCTTTGGCGGTGGATAGCGGTCTCAACTGTGGTGGGCCTCTTGATGACCTTGGTTGGATGTATGTTGTGAAGTGTGCAGTGGCCGTGTATTTATGAACGTCTTCATGTTCATTCCCGCTTGCATGTTACACAATAATAGCACGATTGTTAGCAATTTAGCTCATTTGATGTATTGTCGCCACTGCTTGTCGTTTTGACATGTTATAGTTCATCTGTTAGTTATAGATTCATGTCGTTGAAAAATAAATAATGTTATTGTTTGTGTTATTAGTAAACTTAACCTGGGCTGTGTGTGCACAACCCTCTGTAGTTGCCGAGGATGAATCTGAAGGCACTAGTGTGGATCTGAGTGACCACTCCGGAGGTGGGCTGGTTTCATTTTCACAGCTGAACACAACCGTAGATAAATACAGACACGAGTGTAACCCTCCCATCTAATCTGTGAGCAAGGGCTGCACGGTACAGCAATTTGAATCTTCAGCATACCCATAACCCAATTGACATTGAATTTTCACAGCATGTAAAGTTAGTAGTGCGTGTCCTCTATTAATTATATCCAAGTGCAAGTGTTCCCATGCAGACCAATGCGCTCGCAATTCCTCATCCACCTAGACCAGCAATTAAGATCCGATTTAAACGGCCAGGTGGTGCTGCAGCTGAGCGTTTTACTCACAATCTTATGCTAGCTGGAGGATCAACTCCGTTATCTACTCGGGAGTGCGTTTGAACATCTTTGCCGCGGATGCTCCTTCTGTGGAGACACCGGCCCTCAGCGAACCAATCTGAGATTTCCACATTCATTCGGAACCGCTGGCGATAACGCGCCACTTCGCCATCAGAGCCTTCCTGACGTAACGGCGCGATCGAACGAGGCTGCCTCCCGCACCGTGCGTTCCGCCAGGGATGAAATCTCTACGCATAACCGAGGGCAGCCGACAATCGAGCGCCCAGGGGAGCCGCGACCAGCTTCCTCTGCAGCGGCCGCAACAGCACCAGCAGCAGCGGCAGCAGCGGCGGCCGAGCGGCAGCTTCCCGTCCAGCCCCGTCGAGCGGCGCGGTCCGGTGGTGCGGCGTCCGAAGCGGCCGGCGCCGCACGCCCACGCCGGGCCCGACGAGGCCCGGCAGCGGCCGCGCTCGCTCGTCGACTTCGAGTCGTATCGCGACACCAAGCTGCTGGTGGCGCGCTTCCTGGAGCACTCGGACGCGGCCGACAACCTCTCGCCGGAGGTCCAGCACGTCGTTGACAGCATCAAGTCGGTGATCGCGCTGGACGAGGGCAACATGGAGGAGGCCATCGCCAGCGCCAGCGTCATCGACCAGGTGCGGATTCGCTCGCGGGCCCCCCGGCGCGTATCGCGCAGCCGGGTTTGGCGTGCGATAGCGTCGGCGGTGGGTACGCCGGCGTCGGCTCGCGGATCGGAGATGGCGTCGTTCTGCTTGTGGCGGAGCGCGTTGGCTCGTGCCGGCGAGAATGGACGGGCGTGTGCGCGAGACCAGGCCGGGTGGCGGTGGCTCGGCGGTTGGCGCGCCGGGCTACAAACCAGGCGACCCGAGTTCGAATCCCGCTCATGGCCAACAGCGGTGACGATTTTCTGACACCGGTCCTGGGCCTCCCCTAGGTCGACTCTGTTTCCAATGAGTACCTAGTGCGGTGTGTAAACATCGCCACTAGGGAGACAAATGCGGCCGGACGTGGTGCAGGTTGGTACGAGCGCGTGATGAGTATGACGTTCCCCCCCGCTTGTCGTTTCAGGCTATAGCCGGCTGCCAATCGGACTTGCCGCAGTCTCAGCAGCTGAGTCGGCGGGGCCGCCGGCAGAGCTTGAACTTGAGCAGCTGCGGAGAGATGAGCTCGTCCGGCCACTCGGCCCAGAGACGCCCCCCTCACCACGGCGACCACGATCGGCCTCACAGCCACATAGGGATCTGCCGAGAGACGGTTCTTTAACCGGGCCGCTGAAGCCGCACTTCACGGGTACATTTCTCGACACTGATGATCTTCGTCGTCGTCGTTCGTCACCTCGCAGTGTTGCCTTCTGGCAGTTTGGCCTTTTAGTATTGGAGGGCCGCGTCTGGCCACGGCGAGCGTGCGGGAAACTCGTTCCGTGCGTCTGACCGTGCGCGCAGCGATTGTCGGCCTCCTCTGCCCCGGTGCTGCGACGGAACATTTGTACGTCTGCGCGAGTCGCAAGGGACGGCGCTTTCCCGTTGGACCGCTCGATAACCCCCCGAGCGCGCGTGTGTGGGGGCGCGAGTTTGGATTTGAACCAGCAGACCCTGGACGCAAAGGTGAACGTGTTAATTGCTAGGCCACATGCCCTGCTTGATTATCATTGTTTTTATTTAAAGGTGGGTGAAACAATGCAAATGGGACTGAAGATATTAAGGTTTTTATTGTTTTTATTGGTGGGTCGTGGAATTCTATTCAAGCTGTGGTTGCACAAGAGAGGTGAAATGGTATATTAACTGTCTACCACGATGACTTAAAGCTGCAGTGAACGTTTCTCAATCTCATCGTCAACATTACACTGATTTTCATTAATGTTCTCCATACATCCTTGACACTGGCTTACCTGACAATCTTATTATTTTACAATTTCTAAGCTCTCTCAAGACAACTTTTGTAATGCTCTTGCTAACCCCATATCTTTAATGTCATTAATTAATTAAATCCCATTGCCGTTTGTATGTTTGTAGGTTGGTTCTGCCTGAAGGCTTCATTGAGCATTTACACAAACACAGACAAACAGGCCCCTGTGTAGCTGTCTGTTTTACCCTTTGGGACAGATCCAAGTGAATAACTTTATTTTCTATCTGCCGCCAGCTACGCTTTTGCAACATGCAATTCATTAGCGAATGTGTGGAAAAACACAATTAATAGAAACTGGCGGAAAGCGAAATCTGATCAAATGCACAGATATGTTTGCTAACAATTTCACAGGATTCTTTGCAGCAAAGGCGGAAGCTTGTCAAACCATAATGCCGTGATCACATCCCCCACAGGGTAGTAGTATTAACGTGTGTTTGATGCACGTTTATCTCGTATTTTCCCCTTGTAATAGCTGACATTTTTTTTTTCGTGGTAGGAATTCACAAGATGCCTCCGTAATCACAAACGTACATTGCCAGTTATATTTTATAGCTTTAAATGTACTCTTGGATGATTTTGTGTTGGCACAAAGGCAACGTTTGTCCTTATTTGGGCATGGATGGGCAAAATTATCACTTGCCAACCACATCTTGTTGTTTAATCTGTGAAAAGAAAAAGGGCATAAAAGTGGTTTCTGCCAATACATGGTCAGTTGGAATGTGAAAGTGAGGCAGAATGTTTAAATATAACGGTCTTATTGCAATGGGACCAAAAGAAATGAGGTTAAATTGTATAACGGTCGGCCTTAAAATTAAATTATATTTATAATGCTGTGTGCCCACTATATCAAATATATTGCTGCCCACAAAGCAATTATGTATAACATATCTATAAAACATATGACAATGTTTCACGTTTGACGCTATGAACGCGGTGACCTAAGTTTAATTTCTAGCCACGGCTAACATCACCAGGAGTGAGTGATGTTTGAACGAGTCCTGGGTCCCTCTCCCGTCACCAAACCCACACTTTCTAGCTGAGTGACGTGTGATCGAACAAACCCCACGACATTTAAGGCGCAGGGAGGCATTCGTCCAGGTGTGGATTAACACAGCACTGTAAGTTATCACTGCATTCAAAGCAAGAGTGACCTGTCATGTGAATTACTTCGTAAAATCAAATCCATCCTACTAAATATCAATTTGTGACGTGTGCTAAAATCGTTTGCTCTTCAAATGAATGTGCATGACCCGACAAATAGACCTGATGAATGGAACTGAGCCCAAATTGCTTCAAGACTTCCCATTTCCTGACGTTGTCAAACCACCTTTCCCTTGTCTCTTGATGCAAAGCATAACACCACAAAATAGGGTTTAAACATATTTCAGGCGCTTTCATTCTAAATTGTGGACTTGGCTAATTTCCCCTGGCATTTTAAACCTATTGCTTCCTGCACTTCCATTGAGAAGTTCAACAAACCTCTAAAGACCACTTAAAATTCCCTTCTTTTTATCGCGCCGTGTCCTGCTGGTTTATCGTTGCCCGTGCAGTATGTCATGTCTGTGTGTAACGCTAATTAATAATGTCAGTAATTAACATTTGTTGAAGCAATTAGAATACAAATAAAGCATGATGCGGAACATACGAGCCTGCCAAGGCCAGGCCACATTGTAAACAAGATGCCCCATAGCCTTTGTCAGTCCAAGGATGGAAAACGCATAAATTGAATTACCTTGGTGTACTCACTTGAGCTTAATTAGCTCAATTTTCTAGGTGGGCACCCACAGTGTAAATTGCCTCTTGTTAACATATATTTCAAAGTAACACTTCTCATACATCGCGCGTTCATCAATTGTTGCTGTTTGCAACCTTAACGAAGCATTGTTAACTGCATCCCTTTGTTATCTGATATGTCGGCGATCGTATTGAAGTTAGACTGTGGTATGGGAACTATCTTTCAGGCCTAACAAGCTGCTAATCACTATGGGACTGTGTGCACCCACAGTGGTGTCATGTTCACGGAGACCTTTTTCTTTACCAGCCCCTCGCTTTTATTGACGATTGGGATCGAGGCAGCGTCAAAATTTACTGTCAAAGGCTTTAAAAGACAAACTACAGATCCGTCGACCTGTGAGTGATCCGAGTTTAAACTCGTTTCCACTGAGCTGGAAATGAGAATGGAATTTCTGAGGCATTTGAGTGGCTCTCTGCCCCCTGCTGCCCGGGAGCTCAGTGACCGTGTTGTTGCAGCCCGATATCTTGACCTTGTTTACGGTGGGAGCGGAGGATCAGAATACAAAAATCCAGGGGCGACACAACACAGTCAAATGTTGTTGCCGGTTTAAACGGCTGCTGTGCAGGTTGACCCGAGTTGGCACGTTGCCGCCCCAATGGTGGGGGGTATTGGAGCAGAATTTTACAACCAAATGCACTTCCTGACACCAACCTCCTTTAGTCGGAGGGTCTTCAGATCGTTATTTGCCTGGAACCTCCCCCAGACCTGTGTGCCAAGGGAGACCCTAGCAGGAGTGCTGGACATAGCTCTGGGCTTAATTGTAACACGCCAACCCCTCCATCACGATAATTTTAGGGTCCATGATGATGAAGATTCCATCAAATGCTAAACAGATTGAGTAATGTCGCGATCTGCTTTTGCCTATTATGCTTTCTCTGTTGATATATTGCAATGATAATCATTTTAGTAAGGGTGATGTGAGGGAGCTTCTCCCCTTCACTACGCTCACTGGGCTGTGTTGTGACCCCATTGAGAAGCAGAGAGGGCAGGCGTAAATTCCGTGTCACATCTGTCATTTCAGTGCTTGTCTCGTGCTACAATTCATCGGCTACATTGTGTAACGCTTGCCATTAACATGACAACATAATTACAAAAGTAATTTGGCAGAACAAATGAAATACATGTCCTAAATACGCAGGCATCTCCAGTGTCGTGCTCCCCTTTATTGATTCTTGACAATATTCAGCCACCCTAAAAGTTTAACTGCAGACGAAATTACCTGTCATACTGTTTGCATGTAGATTCCGCGTGTCGTGTAATTACGGCACCATTATTTCCGCAGGGCATGGCGGCGTCAGACGTGCAGACGACTTAAATCCAAATGTAACGTCCACGTGAAGTAGATGGATGGACGTTTACAGGAAATTACGGTTGCTCTTCAGAGCTGCTCTTTCGGGATAGCCGTGTCGAGCGCTCTGTCTCCCTGGCGACGTTCCGCCTCCCACGTTGGAAGCATCATCAGGCGCTCTGGTTGTATGTGACTGTATGGGCGGGGTCCCACGTCCCTTGATCATGCCAACGTGGGAGGCGAAACGCCGCGAGGGAGAGAGGGAGATCGCTCGACACGGCTAACCCTGAAGAGCAACCGTCATGAATCGAGCGGTGAAAACCTACATCAGTACGTTTACAGGAAAGTCCGGATATACTAAAACTCGCAAATAGATGAGCACTGCATGTGTCAGCGTTCAGCAACACAGGATGCGTTCTGTGATCACTTAGGCGTGCAAACCACGCTTGGAATATCATTGAGTGCTCGGAGAGAGCACAACGGTGACTGGCCTGGCATTGAGGATGCGGTTGAATATTCGCGAGTCGCAGCTCTTGTGATGGGTGACTGCCGTAGGGTTTGATTGCACTGCCACGCGGTCCATCTCAGCCGCTTTTCGACAGGTCTGCTGCCTGTGCGTCGGCAATGCTGCCGTTATAATGGAACGGTTTTGAGCAGGGAATTTCCGCAACACCGAGACTCTACATTAACGGATAGGCCGCACTTGTGCAGCCATGCCCGACGCTGATGCAGTTGCGAGCTGTGTAGGTGTTTCATTTCTGCTGTTTCCCAGCGAGAGGCTCGTTTGTCTCATTTTGGCAACCGCCATCGAGGCTTTGGCGCTTGTAATGAAAGCTATATTTCTGGATACATTTTGGGCCCCATTTGCTTTGTGATTATAGATCTCCTTTGTTAATATTCTTGTGCTTTCATAGACGGAATCCCTCTTCCATATCATTTTGACCCAGCAATTTGTCAAAATATCGGAATTTTGTTCGTAATGTGATACTTGCGGTTTCTGTTAAAGTCCATTACCTGGCTGTACGTGCGAACATATGGAAATTGATAGCGTCGTAATGGACGCATTACTTTACAAAGTAGCTCATATGGAGCACCTAACAAAACATTTTCAATTCATAGGCGCATAAGGTAAATTTGTATTAAAACCTCTCGCAACAAGGGAAAGGTTTATTGATGTCGGTAACATTTTACAACCATTGTCGAAAACGCTTCTAAATATTTATTAGACATTGTTATAACATTAATTCGCCGCATTTACGCCGACACTTAACGAGCGCCAGTAAACACGCCAGTTAATTGCTAGAAACGCTACGTTTAAAGTCACGGGCAAGCCTTAGTGATGTCACGGTGAAGATGGATATCGCACCCCGACATTGGGATTTATCACCTGAGCTCCGGTTGCAACAGCGTGCTCTCTCTACGAGCGTAATGACCGTCGCGGTCTGGGCGATTCTGCTGGAGGTGCTAATTCACAGACGGTCCTCGTTGTGTTTTGACGCATTGCAGTAAGCCGCGTGTGCTTCTCGGTGTTGCGATCGTTTGTCGGAACAAGAGTAACGCGTGGAACTCTGGCATTGCTTGCTTCGCATCCACATTCACGGGCCGGTGGCAAAGAGTTTTGGAACATTTGCCAGCAATGCGCATTAGGGTAATGGAGAGACGGTGTGAGCTCCATATGTTCATCGCGTCACACTGAATGTCGGTTCAGTGTTTGTGCTCATTATTTTACATCTCGGCAACTTATTCGGTGAGCCACATTGGCAGCATTCAAAACCCAGTACAATTAACAAGAACTACAAGAACGTGCCAAAACCACTGACGCTTGCATAGAATGTCGCGTATTTAAAGGTAATGGATAAAACACCCGTTTTTACATTTGTTGATTTTTTGTTTGTTTGTTTTCCCCGCAGCGTAGCGACTTTGCCCATAGACGTTAATCTCCCCACGCTGCCAACGGCTTTCTTCTGTAATCACATTTGTCTGCGGTTCCTGGCCTCTGCTGGTGAGGCTGTAAATAACAACATGATTTCCTTGTTCGAGTACTTATAGTAAAATATACATATAAATGACGTTGTGGAAATATGGCTGCATGGAGGCTGTGACAGGTAATATCTGAGAGAATTTGCACTTTTTAACCTGACGCAGATTTACCTCTTAATGTTTTATTTACCATAAATCCTGCGGCAATAACTTTGTTCGTTCCTCATAAAGAAGAGGCGCTGCTTTTACTGGACAGGCAAGTGAGTTGAAATTTATGCGTGTGTGTGTATGTGAGGGACGGTCAAACAGGTTTGAGTTCCCGTGTCTCGAAATGCGTGAAACCTCCATCACTTATTTGTTTTCAGTATTTTAACCTCAGATATCGATGCACTTATATTCTATGGTTAGTACGCGAAGAGAGCACTTCAAAACAATGGCAACATTTTGTTCTAAACGAGGCAAACGCTTGTGCATTTCCTTCTGTCTGACTTGTTTTGACCACCCCTCCTGTATATAACAGCATCTTGATAACAAAAAAAACGTGCCCCTGTTTAAAATGTTCCCTTGACCACTTTGTGTAACATTTGTGATTGCAAAAAAATTTCGTTTGGGTCACATTTCTGGTAACATTTCATTCGTCCTCCACTGAGCCTTTTGACCCATTACTGACGTACAACGTTTAACGCTATTATTGTGACGACTGTGCTATGTAGCTCTCCGCTGCGTTTTACGGTCGTACCTTGTGCAGTTTGGCATGATGTCCGACTTTTAGCTCCGTATTTTAGGAGTTTCTTCAGAAGAAGCGCCTAAGAGCGTGTGGATAAAAACTTCAGATGTCTTCTTGAGCTTACAACAGAAATATATAATGGAGAGCTATAACGATGGTTATTTAAAAACGCGTCTTTTACATAGGCATTTATCTTTCTCAGAATTGCTCTCAATAGCTGCATTATCAGGCCCGATGATGCCTCCAACGTGGGAGGAGAGAGGAGCAACGCTCGACACAGCTATCCCAAAAGAGCAGCTCTTGAAAGCAATTCTCATATATGGAGCCGTGAAAACCCACATCAATATATCTACAATATCTTCTTGACAAAACGAGGGTAACGATCGCTCACCATGGAAAAGTAAAATCTCGAGTTGCGCTTGTTATGTTGGTGGTTTTGCTTAAATGTCTCTAAACACGGAACGCTGATTTACAGTCCCACATATAACGAACTCGAGTGCAAAATATGTGACGTAATGGACAAGGGGACATTTCAAAAAGCGGCACGCTGCTAATACGTCTTGCCCAGTGTGTATGTGTAGCTAGGATCAAGCACTTTATTTTGTTGGTTAGTTTATATCTCAGGAATCATTGGATACCTACTGTGCATCTTACGCCAAGTTTGTGATGCTTCTTTATTGTTTCTAAAGATCTACAAAAAACCCCATTAGATTTCGAAGATGTCATGATGAGTTTTGCAAAGCAAATAACAGTTGCCAACTACTGAATCTCATTTTTCAACTTTTTAGGAAGTGCTTAATTGTATAAAAGCTATGTTGTACAGTTAAAATTGTACAGAATAAAATCGTATTCAAAATGCATTTTGTTTACTGATGTAGAATTTCATATTTGTTTAAAGATCGGAGGTTTGTCCGTAAACTCGTGGCTTAAAATAAAAGAACTGGTACATGTTGTGAATATCATTGTTTTACTCTATTTAAAATGGATCCCATTGCTTTGGAGGATGACTACGTCTGCTGGATATTAATATTAAATAAAACACACACAAAGATAACCTTTCTAGACCTTCTAGACTGATGGTTGCTCTTCAAAGCTGTTCTTTCGAGATAGCCATATCGAGTACTCTCCCTCGCGACGTTTCGCCTCCCACGTTGGAAGCATCCTCAGGCGTTTCAGTCCAAAACGCCTGGGAGGCGAAATGTTGCGATGGAGCGAGTGAGGGTGCTCGACACGGCTATCCCATAAGAACAGCTCTGAAGAACAACCATCTTGAATCTCCTGGAGCTTGTGCTGACACAGTAAGCAACCACGAAGGCTGGCCACATCACACAAGAGGGTGGTGAAGTCAGCACTCTCCCTGGCTGCTGTGTTTCTCCACGGCTGATGTTCACATATCACACACTGTTACTCAGATTCCACCTAGGTGGCGGGTGCTCCATAATAGCACTTGGGCAGGAATTTAACTTAGGTCACCAAGTTCGTTGCGAAGTACACTCGACGCCGTACACTCTACACACACACACAACAGGAGACATTTGTATAACAGTAAAGAGGCAACAGTGGGATTTGCTATGTTAAAGGGCAATGTCTATCAAAATGTTCATGTGCAATGCTATTGTAAATAAAGGTTACACTTGACAGGATGTGCTTTTGCTGTGGTAAGGTGAGTGGCTCAAAGACAGCTTCATTGTGTTCTTAAAACATCAAATCACAGCAGCTGACAATAAAACCTCGAGTACTTGATGGGCCAGTATCCTGAAATACCAAGCGATGTGAATAATTTTATATCTGAAAGCCAGCATTTAAAAATGTTTTCTGAAATATTTACGAATAAATGTAATTGTGTTTTCAGTAATCTAATTTGCATCCAAAATAAGCAGCGTTTTTTTGGGACAGAAATATCTATTTTTTTGTAATGGATTTTTGAAGGCTTATTTTGAAAATGGATTTAAAATATTTAGGTAACGTATAGTAGACGCATCGAAATAAATTCGGTAAGTTCAATTTTTTTATATTTCTTTACTTATTTTTCTGCTGCACATTTTTTAGACGAAAATTATATTCACGCTGTTACATAACTTGTAAGGCTTCAAGGTCATCGCTTAAACGTGGTAAGAAACGGTTCGTCTAAGAACCTGCTGTTTATCGCAAAGTTCACAAGGGCAAAACCGAGTATTGGGAAGTCATCTTAGTAAACAAATGGTTTGAATGAAAACGTGCCTTTAATTTGCACGTTGCGAGGATTAACATAAAACACTAGACATCGTGTTTGTGTGTTTCGCAGGAGAACATAGCAGAATAGACCCAGTTATATAGCAAGTTGATAAAGTCTGATATACAATAGTTACATCTTTGCATCCATTGACCTGATGCAGTCTGGATAAACAAGTTGTTGGAGGCAAGCAGAATTCTGGACCTGTGAGTTATAATGGGTGGTTCTAAGGGGGCAATGCATTGGTAAAATAAAACTGTAGCGTTTAATGTTTTGCAGAAAAAAACACTCATGGAAGAAATGAAGGATGAATGGCAATACGCATGCTTGTTATTGCTTAAGTGATAAAATAAGCTTCACCGTAATAATACCTTATGTGCAGTCGTCCGCGATAATCACTAGAAAACATCGTGCTGTTTCTGTGCTTTTCACTGTGGAAAAAAATATACCGAAGTAAGTGCCCTCCACGTGGTGGAAATTATAAGGGACCGGCTGTGTTCAAAATATGAGACTTGTTTTTATTGATGAAGCATTCAGTGGCCATCCTAGGACACGTTAAGCAAGAGTGGGGTCATTAGACGAGCCACCATATCTCCAGTCACAACACTAACCTGTCTGCTCGACTCTCGAACTCCCTCCCATCCTTAATTTTCCCAAGTTCTAGTTAAAACCGTGTTCACTGCAAAGATAACCTTAACTCGACCATAACAACTTTAATAGTGCCGTTTATTGCTGTGTACTTGACATTTTGGGCCCTCTGGTTCTGTGCTCAGTAACCTGTGATTTTTAAAACGACAACCTGACCAGCCCAGCTGGCAACCTACATGCTGTCCTGCGTTCCACGGGTTACCTTGTTGCCCTGCAGGTGGGTGCCTGAGACAAACGATGATGCCGGTTCAATCGACCAAGCCTGCCTCCCCCGTGCAGAATTACAGGCGTGTGCGACCATACGTAGCCTTATTGAGGCCCCACATGGCAGTGTATGAGCGTTTCCATGGGAGTGCTATAACCTTGCCAAAGACTTTGAGCACGCACAAGCTGTTTGTGGTTGATTGTTTTAGACTCGCGTTTGATAAGGTAGGTATGTATATTTGTCTTTTAACGCTCCGACAGGGTGGCTGTATGCTTAGAGGCCACGGTTGTGTTGTGATGAACGTTGGGTGTGCTGTGGGGATGTTCCTGTTTGGGGGGTTAACTCGGGCCGTCAAAGCCTGGGAGGTTAAGCAAATAGGTACATTTTTGTGGGGTGCAAACAGTTTTTCTCTGGATCCATTCTTGCCGTAATGTTGTGGAGTTTTCCCCACTTGGCTTAATGCTGTAAACAGCCTCACACTCTTTTGCGTGCAAAGCCACTTGCTTTTTCAGGTGTACAAGGTGTATAAGTGTACGGTATGAGAACTATATCGACGTCAAATGTATCGGTCAAGCAATTGAGTTGGTTCGTAAATATTGGTGTGTACATTATACATGCAGATTAATCTAGCTGGGTGGGTTTTGAATGCATAAATCGCATTTTAACAAGTAATTTAAGTAAATTAGTTTTGACGTTGCACTTCCCACAATGTCAAAACTTTAGGAGTGTTGTCTTGAAACCTTAGCTCACTACAGTACAATACATGTGTCTGTGATAGTACAGTGTCTGTTAGTGACCTCAATGGTGAAACGTTTTCACCTATGCTCAGGGGTCACTGAAATATTATTTCAGCGTCAATACTCATGCTCTGCATTAATCAAAATATCCCCATTAGCACTGGTGCTCTATTGCCAGAGATTTCAGCCATAGACTGATGAATTTACAACATTCTTTCTCCAAGGGCTGCAGAAAATCCAACGCTTTAGAAACGTGAGGCGTGAAGGTATATTGCGGCTGTCCCAGCAAGGCCCTTAAGCTAGCGACAAGCACGGTCATTTGTAAACACTTTGCCCACTACGAGCAGAAAGATGACATCGGTAACGCAGAGCCATCTCGGCACTGAATTTGCACGTGCGGCAAAACGCAAACAAATTAACACCGAGTGGAAAATCGTGACTAAAATATTAACTAATCGCGTTTGGATTGTTCCTCGGTTCAAATATTTATCTTTGCAACGTTGCACGATGCTCTGGAGAAAACGGATAGTGTTCCCAGCGAGGAATACAAAAAATATCGCAGTGCACTTGGAGGATAGCAGCATCGTCTGATCCCGTGTTTAAGCCGTGCGTGAATTATACTGGGCTCCTTCACTCTTTGGACACGAAAATAACCGAGCCGGTGAACAAAAGCTTAGTGCTGTCTTTTGAAAGTGCATTTCAGATACTCACCTGCATGCTGTCATTCTGTTATATAAAGCAGTATTTTTCTTCTGCTAATGCATCCAAGCTAGCCCGATGTTTTCAGTTAATAGCCATGCTAATGCATTTCAAATTGCAGACATTTAACCAGGTACTGTATGCGTTTACGTTATTGTTGGCCGAATGCTCAGTGATTAGAGCTCTGTGCTGTAACTCAGTGGCGACCTGAGCATTGATCAGTGGCCGGTGACATCTGAACTGGCCTTGGACAATTCCTTCACTGACCTGCTTTGGCCAGTGTGGTGAAGTATGGTCAAGCAACCCCTACGGTTGACACCACATTAGGAAATTATCACAGGGATGTAAATTATTATTTTGCTGGATGTTAATTGTAACGCTCACTTATTTACCCGGGCGGCACGTTGGCGTAGTTGGTAGCGCTTCTGCCTGACAGCAAGAAGGTCCCAGGTTCGAATCCCGACTCAGGGGCCTTTCTGTGTGGACTTTGCATGTTCTCCCCGTGTCCGCGTGGGTTTTCGCCGGGCACTCCTGTTTCCTCCCACCGTCCAAAGACATGCTGCCAGGTTAATTAGCGTACTGACTAAATTTCCCCAGGCGCCCTGCGATGGACTGGCGTCCCATCCTCGGTGTCCCACTGCCTCGCGCTCTGTGTCTGCCGGGATAGGCTCCGGCTCACCGCGATCCTGTACAGGATTAAGCTGAAATGCCCCGGCAAATGTCCCTGTGCGATGCTCTGATAAATGTGCGATGCCAGTGAAGCCAGCGGGCAATTAAGTAATTGGCCCCGCCCCTCATTGTCCAGATTCTGGGTTAATGAACACGAGAGATGATGCAAAGGTAAACACACAGGACTGAATCTGAACAATCGTGGTGAGGGGGGCAAGCCCTGGCGCCAGATCTCGAGACTCGGACTGATCACATGAGCCGATAAACACCTGGAAACGATGATAAAAGGCGGGGTGGTTTGAGTGAGCTGCGGGCAGAAGTTTTGTGGAGCCGCGCTCACTGCTGGATGGTAGCGAAACTGCTGGGGAGAGGCGGGCCTGTGAAGCACCTAGCAGCG
>JAZEWU010000009.1:2359912-2388508 GCA_036362915.1 Geotria australis | reverse complement strand
ATGAATGAATGAATTAACACCTGGTTCCGTTCCATAACCTGACGGTAGTGGGCCTTCGCAACGTATCGTAGCCTCAACATGCACCTAGCCTGGCACAAGAACCGTGGTGAGATCACCACTACTTATAATAAAATCATTTTATATAGCGCCTTTCACCCGATGGTCACAAAGCGCTGCACAAGGGCCGCGAAGAGAACAGCATGTCAACAACGAAATAAAAACCAAAGCAACAAAAAATAAATGATTAAGGCTGCTTCGAATATACTGAAAGGTCGTGAAACTGGCAAACTTAAGAGAGGCAAAAATCTGCCAGCGTCCCCTAAGATGGTCGTCACTTCCTTAAAGACAAACACGGAAGGAGACAGGGAGGGAGGGAGGGTGAGCCACAGGGAGAGACATAGGGACACAGAGACAAGAAGACAGAGAGACAGACACGAGGGGAAAACAACGCCAATCCAAATTAAACAATCAACATTGAAGCACAAGAACACACAGATAGACACACTTAGTGGCAAATAGCGGCTGCTATTGTAAAGTGAAATCTTCGCATTAAATGCGTGCTTTGCTGCAACCATAAAAGAGCTGCCCTGCAGCCACACTTCTTACACATTCACAGTTGATTGCTTTGTCAATTGGCAAAGTGCTGCCGAGGAAGCTCTCTGCACTGTGGCGAACTGGCGGTGTTCTGGTGGAAACGTAGCGCTGCTCATTGCTGCTCACTCAACCCCTACTGCACTAAAAATACTGCAATCAAATGCTCGCTAATGGTAATAACAACCGTTCTGATGAGTGGATCAATAGAAATCAGAAACGAGTCACAAATTACACGGCGTTATGTTTATATTTAGCAACAAAAATCTGCCCCAGTTTCTGCTACATTTACTCTTTATTGATTAGCGCAAATGCATGGTCAAAATACTCCCGGATGTTCGCATGGAATTCTCATCTCTCGAGCAATCACGGCTGCAGAGGAAACCTTTTTATGTGTTAGCGTAAATCAGTGAGGAACAACGGATGTTACAGAATGCTTACACATCGTTAAATGGATAAGGGCCAATGGACAAGACTGGTAATGGAATGACAGCCAAAATAGAAAACTTGCCAGAGACAGCAGGCCATCCATCCATCCATTATCAGAAACCACTTAATCCTGTACAAGTGTACAGGGTCGCGGTTAACCGGAGCCTATCCCGGCAGACACAGGGCGCAAGGCAGGGCTATACCAAGGATGGGACGCCAGTCCATCACAGGGCATCGGGGGAAATTTAGTCCGCAGGCCAATTAACCTGTGCAGCAGCATGTCTTTGGACTGTGGGAGGAAACAGCGGTGAAAGTAATTTAAATGTATTACCTGTACAGCCTTACTCAACCTTACTCAACCGTACCGGCTTACTTGCAACCTCTGGCCAGAGATGACAACCAGGGCAAAGATCGAGAGATGAGATCAAAATCAGATGACCGAGGAGGTTTGTGGAGATATTCGTCCAGAAAAGACTGGAAATAGATTATGATGATGGGCCACCGCTAGACGGAGCTCCAGCGAGAGCTCTAAAATATATCAACCTGCACTCCACAGCTGGCCAAACGTTTCGGTAGAATTGAGGGGTACCCAGTTTTTATCCTACTGCATGCAATTTGCCGATCAACTAACCGTGGTGCACCTGTCTGTACATCTGAGTAGACGGAGGCAGAGCGATTTAAGAATCGTCTCCGTTGTTTCGACTGCCACACCCGGAGATCGACCCGGCCGACCTCTGGGATCGCAGTGAGTATGCCAACCACCACACCACGGCACGATCGATGTTTAACCTACACTGTGTCATACAACAACCTTGTGGGATTTGATTATCGTCTCTTGTCAGCATGTGTCTCTTTTCATTACCAGTTTATAAACAGATGCCGTGTTTGTGAATCCGTTCATCGGATATGACGTGTTGCCCTCTGGTACCTCGGGACAAACCGAGTCTCGGGCTTTAGGAGGCACTTATTACGTAACGTAAAGGGTGTGGACTTTTTACACGAGGTCGTAACATTATCTCACCGCAGCCTGCAATGCAGCGGTGACCATCGTGCGTCTGACAGACAGTTTAACGAACATCAAAACATTATACGATTTCACCGTTGGGCTGAATCGATGTCTCTTGAGCCAATTAAGTATAAATTGACTCTTCTGTGTGAATGAGAGAGGCGCAGGGAAGCCACCGTGAACGTGGTCGTGCGTCAGGCCCCTTTCCTCCCCCCAGGCTCTCCGGCTCTGATGTAAGTGCTTCTGAAGTTTCTACTGAATCGGAAATCGGAGCCACGGAATTGGCATAATGGGCACAGTGCGGGTGGGTGCCGCAGTGACCTGCGAATCGTGCGGATTTTCCGCCCGATTTCTGTGGACACCCCAACGTTGTCGCCGCGCGTAAACGTCACCCAATGCGAGCTAATGAGGTCGCTCCCGTTGTTGTTTATGTAGACCACAGCGCACAAACCTCTCCGACTTGTTTAAGTGGCTTTGCTCTCGCCAGCACTTTGTTGTTTTCGCTCTGCTTTCAAACGTTTCCTTGTGAGAGACGGTGCCGCTGAGCTGCATGGGGCTTATTGTTGCGGGCATTTGCTGTTTGTTGTTTTAATGCGCCATTAAGCAAAAGGATATTCATGATGGTCGCTCTTCAGAGCTGTTCTTTCGGGATAGCCGTGTCGAGCGCTCTTCCCACGTTGGAGGCATCATCAGGCATGACGATGCGTTCGACACGGCTATCCCGACAGAACAGCTCTGAAGAGCAACCATCACGAATCGAGCCGTGAAAACCTACATTAGTACAAAAGGAAAACATCCCCACAAACATGTGGCTAGGAGTTGGGACAGTGAGTTGGGATTTGAATACGTGGTCTTGGAAATAGCATTCTATGAGCTCTTTTGTATTCTCTATTTTGCACTATAAAGAAGGTCACCTTCGTTTCCTAAGTGTTCAAACATCGTGTCACAATGAATGATCAAAACGTGTGCAGCCCGCGGTAAAACAAATATTCGCACACATATTGCTTTTTGCGTCAGTGAGGGCACACCGAACACGAATATGAGCGTTACATAAAAATGAGGTTTCAAAACCTACCTGTGGAGCGTGATAAGAGGGCACGAGATAAATAATTTTAATGAGTCTCCATTTCCACACATGCCTCAACAGTTTCCAGGAATATATATCATACGCTCTCCTAAACCCCACTGATATAATACCCGTTAGCAATGTTGAAGTGTGTTTTCTTGGTCACGATAACGGTGCAGAGTTGCAGCTGCTTGCTCACGCCACTTAGTGAAAGGACCTCCACTGTAGGGAGCTCTAGAAAGCCGCTCTTCAGGGAATTTTTGCATACTGGTCCACGCAGGCAAGACGTCTTGGAATAGATGGCTTTACCCACACTTACCCCACCGAACGTCACTTGCCGATTGAATAGCTGCGGTGAACCCATTTATAAACTTCTAAATGGATAGAGGCAGCAAGGGCGATTTAACAACTTGCTCTGTTGTTTCAACTGTCACACCCAATTATCGAACCGGTGACCACTGAATTGACAACCACTATTTTAGTGTGCTAACCATTACACCTAGGATTAATTATTTTCCTGGTTTTTCGAGGATATTGGTTTTTTTTTATGCAGCTGTTGTGCGAAATTTTCGCGTTTTCCTGAAACAAGTCCTATAAAGTCTGGGTATTTGTCAGTCACACGTTAAGTCCTCACTGTCTTGTTTTGTTTACCACAATGATACGTCCCGGGTTTTGTGCCTTCGAGGTGGCAACCCTATTTAAACCTCGACAGTATCCCAGTGCAGTGTTGGGTGCACGTTTATATGCAAAGAGCTAAGCTTTATAGAAAATAATGTGTGCATTTTCATTCGCTGCCCGAGCAGTTACATTAAATCTTTCCATTGTTCGAAATGTAAGCAGTCAGTCGTGCTGTTCACAATTCCCATGGCGCCTGCTTTGTTGAAAGCTCTCTATGTCCCGAGAAGACCAGATTATGTTTACTGCATTGTTACCATTGGTCGAATCCGTGATTATCAAGAGAGCAACGTTATACAATGCCGGTGCAGTATCACATAAAGCAGCTTAGTTAATAATAAACATGCACAACACATCCGTGCATGCATACAACTGAGTATGTGGATATATACTGATGTCGGTTATCACGGCTCGATTCATGATGGTTGCTCTTTGAGCTGTTCTTTCGGGATAGCCGTGTTGGAAGCATCACCAGGCCTGGTGATGCTTCCAACGTGGGAGGCAAAGCATCGCGAGGGAGAGAGGGAGGTCGCTCGACACGGCTATCCCGAAAGAACAGCTTTGAAGAGCAACCTCTATGTGGGTGTGATTGACTATTATTATGCTTGTTTAGCCAGGAGAGCCTCACTGAGTCCCAAGACTCTCTTTTAGAAGATTCCTGCCAAGTCTTTACAGTAAGTGGTGATGCTGTTATGTGTAATCCCAATGGAGAAATGTACAGGTAATGTTTTAGCGTTGGGATGTTTGTTCCCTATTAGTTACATTGTGTGTGTTTTTTTTACCATGGGAGGAGAACGGTGAACCTGGAGAAAACCCATGCAGAACAAGGGAAGAGCATACAACCTCCACGCAGAAAGATGCTTGAGTTGAGAATCAAACCCAGGGAGTTCTTGCTGTGAGGTGTGCGTGTTACCGCTGTGCCACCCTTCCGGCCAATGTATAGCTTGTTCTGCATTATACAGAGGACATGCACATTGATGTCAGTGAAATATGGTCTGCATCGGTTTGCATGCATAATTCAAACAAGTGGTGCGTGCCAGTTGACGATAAAACATTCGAATTGGTGATTACGCGGTGCCCGCTGTGCGGAGGGTGTTTTACCATTACGTCGGAGTGCCACAGGACATGAAAAATACGATGTTCAATCATAGCAGCACATGCCCAATTTTTCAACTAAACAAATTAATGTTAAGGAATATACAGAGGCATAATTAAATTTCACGGTTCCACTTGACAGCTGGCATTCAGCGCTAAATAACCACAGTAAAATCAAAGTGCCCCTCAGCTGATTACTGAAACCTCCTCCACTTAAAAAAAGACCCAAGTCAGTATGCATAAGTACTATTTATGCAGCAATCATTCAGTACATAATACCCCACCGAACATCTGCATTGCGTATGTCAGCAGACCGGCATGCATGTCAATGTGCCATATGTGCTTGAACTTAATTCGGTAAATGTGCGGGAACTTAATGGATGCATGTACGTAGTATATTTACAGCGTTCTGTTGTTTTCAGGTAACATTTTGACATTGTATTTCTTCAAATCAATTCTTCCTTGATGAAAAAAACAAACAAATACGCTGTTGAGAAAGATATATTTTTTTGGAAAACAAGTTACATATAATTTATGCATGGTTCCCAGCCATTCAAACATTAAGTGCTTTATGGCAATCACTCTAAGCATATGAGTGCTTTGTCTCGCCTGTGATGTATGGCCCAATAGAAACACATATATGAGTCCAGTGCGGAATACAATAACATAAAACATTATTACATGATCAATTCTGAAATGTAAATTTCATAAAAACATTTCCATAACAAATCGACATCGGGCAGTTACAAATGACCGGGCTGTGTTGTGTCGGTGAATGGGGGCATTTTTTACCCGCTGTGAAATGATGCTTTCATTTATAAAATCTTGCACCGTGCAAATGTGCATTATACAAATTGCGCCGTGAGCATACGCCAAACAAGTCGGCGAAATGAATACACGGTCGGAAAGATGCATCTCTGCCTGGTCATACTCTATACTCTTTGGATATCTTAAGGATACCACTGTCAGAAACCGCTTAATCCAGCAGACACAGGGCGCAAGGCAGGGCTATACTCAGGATGGGACGCGGCGATCAGCACTACAAACAGCCACATTTGTCTCCCCAGTGCTGTTGTTTACACACCTCCCCAGGTTAGATACATCGATGTTTGTTCTTTCAGAAGAAAATACCCTGTGAGCTTGCAAGCTCTGAAATTAGGATTTCTGCCATACAACATTTATAGGGGAAGTCGACCTAGGGAAGGTCCAGGAATGGTTCAGATATTTGTCACTGATGTCAGCCGTCAACGGGAATCCAGCTCTGGTCGCCAGGGTTGTCCCACAGTGTGTTAAATCCTATGGCACCGTTGGCCATTATCGTACACACATGCAAACGCATAGCTTAGAAATTAATAATATCGCAAAGTATATCGCTCATGTGATAATTACATATATACATGCACATCATTATATAACCAAATTAGATTTTTCTTCGGTTGTCTAAATCCATAACTGCTCGGTCCAGAAACGTCGCCGAGGGGAGGGTTACACTTGGGTCAGGGACGTGGCCACGTAGATGATAAATATGTTCCGCTCTCTTCCTAATGTACCCTCTAATTTGATCTTCGTTTGCGTGCGTGGCTTCAGGGAAGAGATTCGACTGCATACTTCTCCTGCCTCGGAAGTCATTTAAGTGACGCCTCGGTCCAATAAACTGAGCAGGGTAATCGAATATCAAAATATAAACGCCAGGGAAAGCTCGATTATTTATGACTCACGTGGCAACTATATTTCAGCCGTGCCCCATCCTGTGGGCGTTAATCGTTTTGTGGCCAAAAGTGTTAATCGTCTTTAATCCGAACGTGTGCGCACAGCACCTGTCTTGAAGTTGAATACCACAGATTGGTCTCCAAATGAAACATTGCTACTACCCCACACATATATGCAACACGTGATAGAATAGAATTCTGTACAACTATGATTTATAGAGCATCTAAATGCAACCCCATCTCAAGACACTGTACAGGAATGGTGGGAACATGATTTTGAACGGAGAAAGAGGCATTCGGACATTGGCAGATGAAAATGAAGGTCTTGAACCTATCCACTGACAGGGTCAGGGAGTGAACAGCATGAGCGGCTCGGGGAGGGAACTTCTAGACTATGGTGGCAGCAGAGGAGAATGAGTGACCTCCCAATGCCTGAGGTTATCCCGGGGGCATGGAGGGGAGTAACGAATATAAGATGAGAGAAGGTCAGGTGCGAGTTCATGGAGAATCTTGAAGATGTATTGATGTAGATTTGTATGGCTCAGTGTATGGGAATTGCTCTTAAGAGCTGATCTGTTGGGATAGCTGTGTCAGAAGCCTGATGATGCCTCTAATGTGGGAGGCAAAATGTCATGGAGATGAGGAACGCTCGACATGGGTATCCCAAAAGAGCATCTCTTTTTGGCAATTATCAATCTTGAAGATGTTGAGTGATATTAAAATAACCCCAAAATTGGATAGGGAGTTAGTGGGAGGGATTGGAGTATTTGGGTGTGGATGAGAAGTCATGCACAGCAATTTTAGATTATCTGGAGTTTGAATATGAGGGATTCAGAAGACCACAGAAGACTGTTACAATCGTCGATTTGGAATGTGTTGAAGGCAGCTGGGGTTAGGAAATGGCTGATGTGGGGACTATGTCCTGCCGGGTTGAGAAGCTCAGATATGTACAGGAAGAGCACAACAGTTCACGATCGATGACAACTTTTAGAGTTCACACACCCTCTCTCTACCATTTTAATAGTACAGTTTAGGTGGACCACACTCACACTGGAGTAGTGCTTGCAGGCTCACACTAAAAAAGTGCTTGAGTTTTATCGAAATTCAGCTGCAAATAATTAAAAGCAATCCTAGACAGAGAAGCATCATGGAGGGATGTGAGAGTGGACAGTGCGGTTTGGTTGTTGCCGGATAGCATGAGCAATATTTGAAAGTACTGCACTGCAAGTTATTATACAATAATTAAAATGTGTTGCCAAGTTCCCAATCAAGATCAGCTTTTGCTGCCAAGCAATCGGATCTGAGAAAGTGTGGATCACATCCAATAAACTCGCAATAAACTCACGATCTTAATCAGGTTCCCATTAGTGCTGAACTATGCTCTCTCTGTACTTCATAAAACTTGCGCCGTTTTACGAAAATATTAACAGTTATAAATACATTTTGCCACATTTCATTTCGCAAGACAACTGAGTAGAATTTTAATAGCCAGATGTGTTTGTTGGCTTTCAATTGTTTAAATATTTTCTTGAATGCAATCATCTCACCAATTTGACCAGCGCTTCTAGTGTGTATTGTTTGGAATACTACCAGTGTGAAGTGTAATGTTAGCCATAAGCAATTAAATGGTCCCTTTTGGTACTTTCAATAATAATACGGATAGAATTTGTGACTCACGCAAATTCCACGCCTGGTCATGGATGATACATGGATACAGAGGTGCGAGGCCCCAACATTTACCAGACACTGCATCCTATACATTTTGAGGTTATTGGCCAATTACATAATGAGAGTTTTTTTTATATTTGCGGGAGCAAACTGGAGAACCCGGAGGAAACCTTTGCAGAACAGGGGGAGTAGACAAACTCCACACAGAAAGGTGCCTGAGGCGGGAATTGAACTGCTGCCACATAAAGTTAAACGTGTTCATTCTAGATCGTAGTGACCAAATGTTACAATAGTGACCTGGGTTACTTTTACTTTTGGTTAAATACATGTAACCTCTGTAATGCAGGGCACGGTACAAATGTCTCGATATAAACAACATTTACTGCGAAGCTGTGTTGCTACAGAAATCTGGGCAGATTGCTCAAAGAGGTTGCCCAAAACGTGGTGATAAAAACCAGCGCTAAAAAGGGTTATCCTTGGTGGGCGTGTGCAGTTAGCTTGTTGCATGACATGAAACATACAGTATCGCTATTATTGCCAACTCAATGCTTCCGAGCACCAACACATTGCAGAGCGTTATAGAATACAATGCATATGCGTGGTTTTTCTTCCATGTTTAGCGTTACATCGAAGGAAAACTTGTCCACTTGGTGGAACATTAAAGTGCCACTTGTAATTCAATCTAAAAAGTAGAATACTCATTAACGCAGCAAAACTTGAAAACTATATTCACAACGGTCACAAATCATCCGTTAATTAAAATACATTTCCCATGTTTTTACCTTCTTCTTAAAGCAATGTTAGACACTTAAACAATAGCTTGGCAAACATACACTTAGCTCGCAATGGAAGCGGCATGTCACAGCCAGCATGCCAAAGTCTCCCTGGCTCAAAACTGGCATCTGACCTTGGTAAGCGATGCCAACCTTCTCACTTATTACCATTTAGACAGCTTTTACACCACAGCTTTACACATATCCCCTCTCCCGCTTCACCCACCACCTCCAGACTCGCATGATGGCTTGCACTGATGTCACAGCATTTGATATTAGCGATATCGCCGATTATATCTAGAGAGACCGGTTATTTCCTATGCGTGTCCCCCAAGGATGCTGAACCATCTGGAATGTGAAATGGATAGTGCTGCAGGAGATAGCTTGTGCCATGTTTTATAATAACTCAGAGGTTTAACATTGCATGCTAATATAAGGATACTTTGAAAGGGCAGCACAGGCCAGAAGAGAAAATTGAATTGAGTGCGATCTTCTAGTGTTCTGTGTTTATCACAATCTAAGGCGTGATCTTTGCATTTTGTGGGTATTCGGCACTTGCACTATGACATGTAAGCGATGCAGGATCACACTAATAAAGCTGGCACCCAGTGGTTTTTAAAGAGTTAAACTTCAATCAAAAGTGTCCGCAGGCTCAGAAGAAGGAGCTGGGTGGCACTCAATGTTTTATTGGTAGTTCTAAGCCAATTGTAGAAATTTCACATCGGTTTAATTCATCTGTACACATTCACAGTGATGTAAACACTCGCGTTTCAGCTGACACTAATGCAAATCTGATTAATCAGAGTGCTATAGACCATGATTTATATCTTATAACACCCCAGCTATTACTCAAGATTTTAAAAATATGTAAGACCTCACAAAGGCTAGTTGAAGGCTGCTTGTGCGGTTTGGTTAACAGGACGACGGTGCGTAGAAACAATGGCCAGTTCGAAGCGATTTAAGGTCTCAAGGGAGACGCTTCTTGATCAAACAGTGTTTAATGTGGAAGGGATAGACAAGAGGAGGTGAATGAAAGATGGTTTGAATCATGAAAAGGAGTGGTTTGCGTTTTGTGGGGGAGACCGCCGCACAGATCTTTTGGGGGCTTGGCAAGCTCTGCGTGTGACGGGGTGAGAGACCTCGGGTCTGAGTTTGGAAAAGAGGCTGCTGTGAAGTTGTGCTGTGTCGTGGAGTGAGAGCGCTGTGATCATCGCGTTGGACACACCTGGGCAGAGGCTACAATGAACGTTGTGGCAAGACATTCTTAAAATAACAAAGTTGTGCGCAGTTGTCACTATTACTAAAAGACAGTGGAAGTTTCTGCCCTGCTGTAACAATGCAGGTATCATTGTTTTCTGCGGCTTGCCAAGGCATGAAATGCTGTATTCCGTTGGGAATATTCCCAAACGAAATATCATCTTTATTTATTTGTTATTCCGTTTAATTGAATTTGTGGGCTGGCGCAGTGGTTCATGCACTTTGCTAACAACCTGGAAACCTGAGTTCGATTCTCAATCGTCACCAGCGTCAGTCGTGGGTAAAGCTATCAAACATGAGCAGAGCACCATGCCAACATTCAATTGAGTCGGAATTCCTGACTTTTTTCCAGTGGACAAATGGACAAAGAGACCGTTAACTCGACATTATGATTATTATATTGTACGCTTTATTTCTACTGTATTGTCTCTGTGTCCCTATGTCTCCCCCTGTTGCTCACCCTCCCTCCCTGTCTCCCTCCGTGTTTGTCTTTAAGGAAGTGACGGCCATCTTAGGGGACGCTGGCAGATTTTTCCGCTCTTAAGATTGCCTGTTTCACGACCTTTCAGTGTATTCGAAGCAGCCTTAATCATTTAATTTTTGTTGCTTTGGTTTTTTTGTCATTGTTGACATGCCGTTCTCTCCGCGGCCCTTGTGCAGCGCTTTGTGACCCTCGGGTGAAAGGCTCTCTATAAAATGCTATTATTATATTATTATTAGAGGCACTGAGAGGGAGGCATTTTCATTGCAGTTGTCCTGGGGATTGTAAGTTTTGAAAAATGTCCCAGACGCGTCTGGGGTTCACGGTGTTCCCATTGTATGCATAGATAGGTAGAGACAGATAACCTTGTTTTACTGTAACAAAACAAATGACATTCATTAATAGTCAAGATAGAAATCTGGGTCACACTCATCATATTGGCACACACCGTTCTATATGTACACAGCATGTGCGAGATTCCAGCGACTTACCGGGCCTGATTGATGCACTCCTTTTGGGCTCGGTGCTGGAGCAATTATTAATACAATCCCCGGCAGAGGCTCCAGAGTGGGGAGCGAGGCAAATAAGGGAGATATTCCCGTAAGGAGTGTCGTGTTCGGAGATGGATGGCTCCCACCTGTGCCTGTGTCTGAAAGAGCGCATCTGAGAGGTGTTGCACACGGTGCCATTTGTTTTATGGGTGGTCTATACGTGTACCCTTCACCTTGCCACCCGAGCCAATTCCCAGCTCGGGGGGCCTTTCTGTGCGAAGTTTGCGCGTTCTCCACCTGTCCGCGTGGGTTTTCGCCGGGTACTTCAACATCCTCCCACAGTCGAAAGACATGCTGCTGCAGAGGTTAAATTGCCCTGCTGTCTACATTGGCCCCGGTGCCCTGATATCTTTTAAATTGCTTACCCCTCCCCGCTGGACAACTCTGTTAAAATTAGCTCATATCAAATATATATTTTTGTTGGACTGCGTACGAAATGTAAATCAGTATCGACGCGCGGATTAATGCATTGGATCATTGAATGAGTTACATGTAGAACCGCGTGAATTAGATTAGCACGCTTTCAAAGCGTACACTTTATATTAAAATAAACTTGGTCAATGTCGTGCCAATGCAGAGCCGTCACAATCAACTAAAATGTCCATTTGGCAGCTGGCTTCATCTTCCTTCGATATCCCCAGGGTTTCAGACCATCTGGTGATGCCCATCCCCAAAAATGCGAAAATAAAATCAGCATCATAATTTTCTCACAACTTTTTTTCTTTCTCTTTTTCTTTCCCCCGTGAACATGAATGCACCCTCAAGAGCGATGGTGCGGTCACCTTTGTTCGCAAACCGCAATTTCGTAACGATGTTTTATTTCGAGCGAAATGTCTCTCTCCAGACCTCTTGCGACTGAAATTGAGCGGGGAAATTAATGTGTCACTCCGAGCAATGTGGCACTGTTATTATGGCATTTTAGTTCGTTCGCATTTTTTCCTTCAAATGTCACATGCATGACATTACGAACCGGAGAAGCGATTGGTTGTTTGGTTTTAGCCCAATCACATTACGCTATTGTGCGGTCATTGGTCAACAAAGCCACTTGTCACGATGGTGCATTATCACACGGACACAACACTTCGCGTTACATGTGATTGTTTTATATTTATGTATGGCTACTGGGCATTTGTTAGAACGTTTTGATAGCTTATAGCTTTGTTGTTTTGAAGGTTATTTTAAGACCAGCCATGCTCGAGGTTATTTCCCACTTCAAAAAAGTTGCAATCATGCGCTCTGAATAATTGTTATAATAACGTTGCAAAAAGTGATGGGAATAGTTAGAGCTGATTTATATTATACATTCATTAAGAAGTCTCAACCCTATTTTTGAGGGAGTAGCTGTCGATGGAAATCTGTCTTTCTAGGACAGAGTTGGCAACCCTAATGCAGCTGTGTCATAAATTAGGTTATCAGGGATGTTTTATCCTCGCTAAGGTCACACTACAGTGGATGACATATTACTGTTGAAGTTATTTCAATCCTGAGACAGAATAAGATCAGACACTTGAAGGATGTTGGAATATTAAAATTCCGACCCTGATGTAGGTACGAATACAGTACTGAATATATAATACTGCCATTGAATAGATTTTCTGAGCATGTATGCAAACGTCTATGTGCAGCACCTTAAAGCCACCACATTAGACCCTTGACAACTCCCTGTAATTGCATTATAGGCCATCACCCGTGTCTATGAATATAAACTGAACTGGAACCATACCTGTCAATGTGTTTCCCAGTTCCCAATTCCATGAACAATGCGGTGTTTCCCATGTAATATTTATATACATGCCATGTTTGGCATTGTATTACTGCGTTAGATATTACATTTCCTGTTCAATATTTGAGCTGTGCTTTAAAAGCCATCTGCTATTTGAACAATGTCGCTCTTAGCGCAATGCGATTGGAGTTTTTTTTCAGGATCGCTACTGAATGGAAAATGGGAAACGAGAGATGCTGTGCGCATGATGTTGACTCTGCGTCATTCCCATAGGATTAGGCATCGTGTTAGGGCCTGGATTATCTATATATATTTTTTAGGTTGTTGCTTCATTGGTCTTGCTGGAAGATGATGTAGAGCTGCCATGGCGTTTCAGTGCGTGGTGTGTACACAACACAATCTCCGTTCACACTGTTGGCATCGGTTTCAGCCATGGAAACGACAATCCCACGCTTTGGTTATTTGGCCACTGTTTAGAATATTAGTGTACGTGTGTTTTATTACGAGGCATTATATGGCAACGCATACACTCTTGCCTGCAGACTTGTTCCCCATTCAAATTGGCACCACGCTGTGTTCTATTCTCATGACTTGCTCCAAAATGGTTAGCTGTTATGCACTCATGTTCCCACTAGCCCACAAACACACAGAGATACCCCCCTCCCAATAGCCTTAAGAGACTTGGAGCAAAGTGATATCAGCGAGCCACTACGCTGTCCGGCATGGTTGTGGATGTCCAGCAGCATGCTCAACCGCCCTTGCATCCCGATTGCGAATGTTTACACACCGTACCCTGCACTTGTGTAAGAGTGAAACGACCTAGAAATCAGTTCGAGTATTCGCCACCGTGATTGGTAGGGGGCGGGTAATCGAACCCCGCAAAAATTCATAACGCAGCGTGTTGACCACCGCTCCCCGACTCGCCCACACGCGCTCATGACAGTGACACGCTCCGCCTAGCTGGGTGCCGGGCGCCACTCCGTGCGTGATAGCGCCGCTGTCTGCGAGAGCATTTGATCCGCTCCATCGCTCCACGAGTGCCATTTGGACCAAACGAAGAGGTGAGATCGTTATGAGCGGAATCAATGTTTTAATGCACCTGCCGTCGAAGCACAGCCTGTGTGCTGCTCAGCCTGTCACACGTCTCAGCCGTTTGTACTATTGCCATAATGATTAGCAATATCCTGGGAACTTTCATTTTCTCCAGCGGTCAGCGTTTGAAATGCCAACAGCAACGCACGGCCATGCACTGCATTGGTCACGTCAATTGGCATTTTCTAAACACAAACCTCAAATTGGGTCAGATTTTGGGGGAGAACTCTGCTGCGTCTATTAATATCTGCTGCTGCATGCGGCATATGGATTTTTTTTTTACAAAATTGTCACCTGTCATCACTTACTTGTGAGATGAACCGTTATGCTGCTGCAGATGTGCGCAACAATGACTTATCATTCACTTTGTAGGGAAGTTTCAGCTCGCATCAGCCACGTGGACAAGCATGGATGTTCCAATTTCTATCCGTAACTGGATACATACGTTGCTCTAGACCGGTATGAGACATCTTGCTACACGTTGAATGGAGAGGTTGACGTCATCTGTTTAAAACAGGTGAGATCCTATTGCGTTAACAACATACCTCCTCTATTATAACCACTCTATGTACAGCGTGACAATTAAAACTTTATAGTTGCTTGATGGTTGCCCTTCAGAGCTGTTCTTGCGGGATAGCCGTGTCGAGTGCTATCCCTCTCCCTTGCGACGGTTTTTTTTTTGGCTGCAGCGTGGGCTGCAGCTCCGTGTTAAGCGTATTTATTAAGCTTTAATTTGATGTACATTTGTCATTTTCCATCTGTTCCTTGTCTGTTTGGTTGGTGGTTTGTTTCTGTGTAACTTTGGTGTTTGTTTTTGTTGTCTGCCATGCTCTTGTTGCTTGTTGTTTTTGTCTGTTTTGCGTGGCCTACTCCTGGTCCAGTTTGTGTAAGTCCTGCCTTGCCTAAACTCGCCTCGTGGTGTTGCGTGTGGAAGCTGTGTTTTTGGTGTTTTGGGTGTCTGCGTTTTTTTCTTTGCTGTTGCGTGTGTCTATGTGTGTGTTTTTGTGCTTCAATGTTGATTGTTTTATTTGGATTGCCGTTGTTTCCCCCTCGTGTCTGTCTCTCTGTCTTCCTGTCTCTGTGTCCCAGTGTCTCTCCCTGTCGCGCACCCTCCCTCCCTGTCTCCCTCCGTGGTTGTCTTTAAGGAAGTGACGGCCATCTTAGGGGACTCTGGCAGATTTTTGCCGCTCTTAAGATTGCCAGTTTCACGACCTTTCAGTATATTCGAAGCATCCTTAATCATTTATATTTTGTTGCTTTTGGTTTTTATTGGGGTTGTTTTCTTTCGTTGTTGACATGTCGTCTTCGTTGCGGCCCTTGTGCAGCGCTTTGTGACCCTCGGGTGAAAGGCGCTATATAACATGATATTATTATTATTATGAATCGAGCCGTGAAAACCTACTTCAGTACTTACAGCCCCTTGTTAATCTCTTGCTGGATGAAGCCCACGCTGTGGGTTATACGGGTTCTTTGACCATACTTCACCAGGTGGGTCAGTGCTAGGGATGAAGGAAGCCACAAGACGGTTCGGAAATCACTCACCACTGATATGGGCAATGGTCTGAAATCAAACTCAGGTCAGCAGGTTTATAGCAGTGCAAGGTTAGCGTGCTGCACTTTTGGCCAAAGCTTCACCATCCCAGCTCACTGACCGGTCTACTTCTTCTTCTTTGCGATTCTTCGAAGCACGATGGCTAGCTTCTGGACATCGTTGTCTTTCAGCTTGGCTTCGAAGTGTTTGGTAGAATTCGCAGGCAATACCAAGTACTACCTGACAGGGATCGCGACGTGAACGCTTCTACCTTGACCCCCACCGGTCTACTAAAGCATGGTAACCCAGCCTATGATGGCTTAAAATACACAGTGAAGCCTTCTCGTAATGGATTAATCGATGCCGTCTTAATGTCTATGACTCGGATACAATTTAAGCGACGCTAATATACTTGGTGTTACAAACAAAACAGTCGGATACCACTTCACGTTGCCAAATCGTTAAGCAATAACGCCGAGGAACTAATGCAATAAATGCTGTTGACATTCTTCTGCGCCTTTCAGAAGCGCGTATTTGTGAATGCCGTGTATTCACCGCCGTGCGCATTTCTAGTGTTTGCAAAGTGCACCATGGTGATGCCCGCAGTCGTTATGCAAACACAGCGCTCAGACACCAGAGGAGCCGCAGCCCTGAGCTCAGGATCCATTAGCTGTTTAACAGACCCGCGTTTACAAGCTGACTTTTATTTTACAGCGGGTCTGTCCGTGTTTCCAGCGATCTTTGGACACCCATCATGTTCTCCGTGCCATCCTACGTTGAGAGGAAAGGTTCTCTCTACCTGAAATCGGACCACATGGCTTACAGCAGACCAATCCTCGTCTCCAACTGGTATGTGTTGTGACATGAAAATACAAGGGCTACGCTTTGCCTAATGTGGGGGGAATCCATCGTTTGGGCTTACTTCGAATTGCGATCTGCTTCGGACGGTGATTCCATGATGACGTGTGATTAAAACCCGATAAGCAACGCACCGTCTTGGTTACTTGCTGTGTTCATTTCTCTATTTTGTTCTTGGGCATATCTCATATACACACAGATCCCCCGTATAGCCTTAACAGACTGTCGGGTGAAGTTCTGTTAGCAAACACCTATGAAGGTCGACACGGCGCACGAGGAGGTGGGTGATCAGCACCACACCCGGCTGCCTTTGTCTCCCTAGTGGCAGTGTTTACACACTGCACTAGGTACTCGTTTGAGGCTGAGTCGACCAAGGGAAGGACCGGTTCAGAAAATCGTCACTGGTGTCGGCCGTGAGCGGCAATCGATCTCGGGTAGCCAGGTTTGTAGCCCAGCGTGCTAAGCACTGAGCCAGCTATCTCATATACTGTACTCTATAAACATACATAAACAAAATGATCTACAGAAGCTGCCGTTATTGAGCACAACTCATAAATATTGATATATATTAACTTATATAACAGTTATGGCAAGCCCACCCATGTACACACATGTGCTATAACGTAAATCTTGCCTCCTGTTTTCCTCCCTCTTTTTTTCACCACTTGACTGACATCTTTCATCCCCATATCTTTTCTTCGTGCTTGTCTTTATTCGCCTTGAGAACGTCTCTGAACAGCTGTTCTTTTAGAATGGCCGTGTCGGGCGTTCCTTCTCTCTCTTTGCCACATTTCGCCTGACGATGGCTCCAACGTGGGAGTCGGCGAAATGTCGCAAAGGAGAGCGGAGGGGCGCTCGACACGTCTATTCCGAAAGAGCATCCCTTGAGAGCAATTCTCATACATCGAACCTTGAAAACTTCCAACAATATATTTATTCACCTTCTTCAACGACAGTACTATACGTGATCAAAGCATTTCGTTTGCATCTGGCAAACTTGACATTTTGTGAAAGGTGTCTAGTTGGTGTTTTAAGATCTCACCACTTGTATTATTTCCAGAAAGGGCAAAAACGTTTAACTTTTTACATCATCTGTATACTCATATAGGTGCTCGTCAGAGCTGTTCTTTCAGGATAGCCGTGTCAAGCGATCTCCATCTATGCCTCGCGACATTTTGCCTCCAACGTTTCGCCTCCAACGTGGGAGGTGAAACATCGCCAGGTAGAGATGGAAATCGCTCAGTGACACGGCTATCCCGAAAGAACAGCTCTGAAGAGTAACCATCATGAATCGAGCCGTGAAAACCTATATCAATACATCGTCTGTATACTGGCAAAAAAACCGCACCCACAGACACCTTGTCTCCGTGTCTGCGTGAAACAACCTTGCCCGTGTCCCCTCCATCTCGTCCTTGCCAGGCACCAGGCTCGTGAGGCTGAACCCAAGGACTACGACATCTCGCACTCCATGGGCAATCGCAGCATGCACCTCTCCACCTACAGACGCCTCGGAAGCTCCTCGCACGAGGTGCCTGTGTGCCTGTGTGCGTGCGTGCGTGTGCCACAACCCTGTGTGGGGAGCGGTAGCTCAGTGGTTAGCGTGCTGGGCTACGAACCCGGCCACCCGAGTTCAAACCCCGCTCACGGCCAACACCAGTGACGATTTTCTGAACCGGTACTGGGCCTCTCGTAGGTCGACTCAGCCTCAAATGAGTACCTGGTGTGGTGTGTAAACATTGCCGGGAGACAAAGGCGGCCGGGCGTAGTGCTGGTCACCCACCTCCTCGTGTGCCGTGTCGACCTTCATAGGTGCTACTCGCTAACGGCACTTGACCCTACAGTATGTTAAAGCTATACGGGGGGATCTTTGTCTTTGCCACAACCCTGTAATGTCAAGTTCCGTTAGCGAGCACCTGCTAAAGACAGGCACGGCACACGACGGGGTTATACGGGGGATCTTTGTCTTTTGCCACAACCCTGTCGTGCGATCCATGTTTTAAACTCCTTGGATTCAATGTGAAAGTGAGAAGACAACTGCAGGAATAATAAGTGGCTCTCTGCCACCCACTCACCGGGAGCTCCGGCCCTGCAAAGTCACTCAGTTGTCAGTTGTTATCTAAGCTGCTGGAAGGAACTGTTGAGCTATGTAGCTCTTTAAACAGTTGCCAAGCGGGGAGGGATAAGCAAGTTACAACATCTCAGGGCACCGGGGATAATTGATCTAGCCAGCATATCTTTGGACTGTGGGAGCAAACCGGAGAAGCTGGTGACAGCTCACGCAGACACAGGGAGAACACGCGAACTCCACACAGAAAGGCAACCGAGCCGGGAATCGAACCCGGGTTTTCTTACTGTGAGGCGGCAGCGCTACTCACCGCGCCACCGTGCTGCCCACAGGAACCTTGCTTAAAGATGGAGAATGCGGGCGGAGGGATTTGATACAAAAAATGAGGCGGGATGCATGGCAATGTTAAACTAAATATAGGCTCGTTAAAAACTCAAGAGAATGACTAACGGTATTATCCACATTGATCCATCACACATTCTGCCCTAGGCCTCTGCCCCTATATCAGCAAGGAGAGGCGCTTGTTGCTTGACTTGACTGGGCGGGGGGAGACGCTAAGTCTATAGCAAGACGCCATATCGACCCGTATTGTGAACGACTAACGCTCCGCATAATGCCGCATCCCAGCTGTTTAAGTCCGGCGCCCTACCTTTCCGTGTCTAACCGCAGGATTGTGCTCGCATTTCACACCCCGGGTCTCTTGCTCAACCACTAACAGGATTGGAAAACAACCACGGGATCCCAGCTGGAACAGATCCTGCTCCTCAAGCCTCTCGGAGGCTGGGGGACGCGCACGCGTCCGGCGACCGTGCAAAACCTCCCTGCGCTGGAGCAGAAGAGGTGGGCGACTTGTGCGATCGGCCAGTGTTGTTTGAGATGGACAGATAGATTTTTGCTATTCATTCGTTCATTGTCAGAAACCGATTAACCCTGTGCAGGGTTGCGGTGAGCTGGAGTCTATCCCGGCAGACACGGGGCAAAAGCAGGCCTATACTGGCAAACCGCGTGGCTGCCTCCTTCGCCTCTCTGCGCTTTCCTTGCGCCTCCGAGTCGTTCTCTCGTCGAATGAATATCTTCGACATTGAATGAATGTGCGCGTTATAAATGTAAAATTATTATTATTATTATACCCATGATGGGACGCCGGTCCATCACAGGGCACTGGGGGCAATTTAATCTGCAGGCCAATTAAGCTATGCAGCAGCATGTCTTTGGACTGTGGGAGGAAACCGGAGTGTCCGGCGAAAACCCACGTGGACACGGGGAGAACATGGAAACTCCACACAGAAAGGAACCCGCCCGATGTTTATTATGACAGAAGAAATCCCCAGTGAGCTTGCAAGCTCTGGAAGCGGGATTCCTGCGATACCACAAACGTAAAAAATTAACAATTTTAAGCAATATATAATAACAGAAGGTAATACAACGAATTTAACTATTTTACGGCGTTAACTTGTGCAGGAATAAAACGTTTGCCATAATCATAAGGTTAACGGTAACACATAGTATTACACAAGAAAAAAAGTCAATATAATTCCAATCAGGGCAAAAGTGTAACAGTGGGATGGGAATAATTTGTAGACGTTTGTTGCATAATACAATGAAAAATCAGCCCTTGAAAACACCTATCCATTTGTACAATTGCAGCTAGGCAAAAATGTTAATCGAATAGGGATCTAAGGTGGCTCATCGAAGGTAAATTACTGTAGCTTCTTCAGTTTTGGTTACAGAATTTATATTAAGGCCATTGTGAATGAATGCCTCTCTTGGTGAACAAGTATATACAGTTATGTAGTTTTAATGTACAAGTGCATAATTATAGTGTGCCTCAATGTGTGCACATTTAAATGAATATACAGTACTTAATTTATATGATGGACTATACTAAGAGGTGTGATGATTTGATCACGGGTTAGACATATTATCATCTGTCGTCTCGTGTTTATGCAGGATAAAGAGCTCTAGGTAAGGTAAAAATGGAGGCCTACAATTTCTTGCTCACAGCATTGCTGGCAGATGGTCCTCTAGAGAGTATTTGGCCTACTCTTCCACACTGGCCCGACGTCTTGAAAGAACTGAGAGAACTCACACTCTACGGCACCACACGCGACTTGCCAATTGACTAACAAAAGCAGCGTTAAGCCACATCCACAGCGATCTGTTATTAATCTCAAATGTGATGGTGTGTTGTTTTTATGCACAGGGACACCAACAGACCCAAGACTGGCGGTGGGGTGGTTTTGCCACGCTACCATCCAGCCTACAACACTTACTTGACGTACGTATAATCGCTGTATATGTGCATCAATATAGACACGCGGACAATGTGCCTCCTGCATATACCTGTATGTCCACGTAACATATACAATGTCCATCATCCGCAAGGCATTGCTTCAAGCTTTGCTTCAGTGCAAGCAAACTCTGAACTGGTTTTGACACACAGTGGCTCATCATCAGGCTTGCTTCATGCTTGACATTGAACTGCCAGATCTTATAGTCAAGGAAATGCTCTTCAAGATATGAATAGATCCTAGTTCATTATATAATACATGTGGAATATGTAAATAACAAAAGAGACAAGCAGAAAAATACGTGACTTATGTTGTCGAGAGACGGATATTTGTGTGTATGGTTGTTACAAAGCACATTTTCATTGAGAGTAAAACTATCTATCCGGATAGCCGTGAGGGTGCCTCCACCGTGGGAGGTGAAACGTCGTGAAGGAGAGAGACGGAGCACTCAGTGGCACGGCTATCCCGAAAGAACAGCTTTGAAAAGCAACCATCATTCATCCAGATGTGGAAACCAACATCACTACAATGAGTGTGTCAATTTAATATTGCGTTCTTATGCAATTTGTTGTGCCATTCCCCAGTTACCAACAAGACTGGCGTGTTAATAGAGAATTTAACAATGAAAAATCACACAATTTGTATCCCATTTCGACCGCATGCGGCTGAAACCTGGGTTCTAACCCAGGCTCTTAGCTGTGCCAGCTCAGCGCTGCAGCCTGAGCCACACGGAGCATTCATTCTCCGCGCTTTAGAAATCCATTTCAATCGCGGGAGGGCCACCCACATTAAAATCCAGTTCCTCCGCAGTGCCTCGCTCACTGCTCTGACATGGTGTCATCCCCCGCAGCCAACCCACCCAGTCGCTTCATCGCTAACGTTTACTGCAGTCATCAGTAGGTGTTGCCCTTCAAATCAGACTTAATTTCTGGGCAGGATCGATGGTTCGTAAAAGAGGCTCGCGCATGCACACACAATCAAACGTATTTATTCTCGGGCTGTGCAGCGTTGGGTATCGCCTCTTTAACGAGTCGCAAGATGAACTGTGAATCGTGTCTCTAACACGATTTCCTCTGCGAATTAGACGCCCAGGCTCTCGGCAGCCTCCAGAAATCGCAATTTGCACGTTTGGCATACCCGGGAAAGCCTCGCACACTGGCTGGTCGCATTACAGAGCTGTCATCTGCACGTTCGGTTTGCTGAGATTAGTGCCGAGGCGGATCTACCCGCTCTCAGTGCTGGAGGGTTACAGAGGAGAGCGAGGGGAGGCCGGGTCAGCCATGGCCTGTGCTCGGTGTCCAACTGCGTGAGGCCTTTGCTCGCGTATATTCTGCTGCTCTGCTTTTGTTGAACGTTGCTTCGCTTACCAACATATTCCATCAACGTCGCGTTGGAAGCCGCATATTTTGGCGAATGATACGTGGCAGGGTGTGCAATTTTGTCATTGTAAACCAAACGGGCGGCACGGTGGAGCAGTGAGTAGCGCTGCCGCATCACAGCAAGAAGACCCTGGGTTCGAATCCCGGCGCCAGGGCCTTTCTGTGTGGAGTTTGCGTGTTCTCCCCGCATCCGCGTGGCTTTTCGCCGGGCACTCTGGTTTCCTCCCACAGTCCAAAGACATACTGCCAGGTTTATTGGCCTCCAGACTAAATTGCCCCCGGTGCCCTGTGTCTGCTGGGATAGGCTCCGGCTCACCACGACCCTGTATACGATTAAGCAGTTTCTGACAATGGATGAATGTTAACAAAGGTAATTTGGGATGCTAATGAAGCTAAGTTGCTTTGCGGGCACAGTGGGAGCATTCATTATAGGAAATTATTGGGAGGTTTTTTTCTCCGCCGTTCACAACCACAAATTAATTCCCCAAATGACCAATATGACAATGACTGATAAATACAATATAAATGTGCTCCAGTCATTGCTGATGCGTAACATTTTATCTCCATGGCTGCTGTATGTGTGTGCGTGGTGTGTGCGTGTGTGGTTACCCAGGCGATTGAAAACCATCTATCAGGCTGACTTCATCCCACCATACTCGCACATATCCACCACAAGGGTAAGACCCGTGCGTTATCCCCACAGCCGCGTTGCTCACACGTTGTATTAAAGCACGTAGAAATAAACCCTAAGGCTTCATTAAACATGTCCTCTTACCTCCCGAGTAATTCCCTGCTGCAACATTACCAGCATGAACACAGCCATGTAAGACGGTATACTGAGAGAGAAATTGTATGATAAAATGTGCACGCGTGCGGTGTGTAAACATCAGCACTGGAGAGACAAAGACGGCCGGTACACGTAATTCCCTCGTGTGATAATAGTCCTAGTAGGTGCACACTAATTAAACTTGCCCTTGTGGTTTATAAGGCTCAAGAGAATGTATTGTCTTTGTGTTTGCATAGGGACGTGTATACGTTGTTCACAAAGATATTAACGAACCAAATTATGGATGGTTTAGAGGCCAAGCAACTACGCATGAAGCTGCATTTAGCAACGGATCTTCCACCATGACCACATGCGCGATATCAATCATCCTAGAACAGAGAAATTAATATCAAATACCATTGCACCTGACTAATATACTATAAAATAAGGCACTCATTCAGTGCAACCAAACCAAGGCATTCATGATATTTATAGACATTTATATAGACATTGTCCGAACCATTTACAAAGAAGCAGCTGCCACATTGAGGTTGCATGAAAAAGGCAGCAAAGCGCAAATCAGCCGAGGAGTCAGACATGAGATATGCTTTCTCCAAGGTTATTTACAGCAACATTAGTAGACGTTAATATTAGATCGGGGAAATAAAACCTTAACTTAAATGGGAGAATTTTTAGCAATTTTATATTTATCAAGCAATGCAAATTTAGTTGCAGAAAACGATTTACAACATTCACCAAGAAGCCTTCAAAGATAGACTGAAGATAAATATGACAAAAACAAAAGTCACGTTTTCAAACTTTGCTAAAGGCAATACAACTATTGCGGGAGAGACGTAACTGGAAAACACAACAGAATGTGCATAACTAGGGAATGTATTGAATCTAGTTCCGGATCAATGTGATAAAATATAGTGGTGAACAAGGGCAAGATGCGATGCTTTTGAAAAACTGGACTTAATAATGAAAGTTTTCAATCAGTGCATATTTAACATGAAGGCTTTCGTGACCAAGGTTATCCATGGTATAACCCTTTTTATGGGTTAGTGTTGGGTGGAGGCGGGTTTACGACACTTTTTACGTGACCCAACGCCATCAAAAGGGATATACCATTGCATATCACCCGCTGTAAGAGAACCATGGGCACTGAGAATGAAAATGGAGCAAAAGCTGAAAATTCCACAAGAAAGCATGAAGAGCTGTGTCCTTGAAATTAAACTGACAACAAGGAAGAGGTGGGGAGGCCACCATGCAGATGGTGTGATGATGGATTGCGGCATCACAGGACGATGAGGGATGGTGATGGCATCGGATACACAACAGCCTGTGATAACGCTTATGAGAGTATTATATATTAAGCAATACATTAGTTCAATTGACTAGACACACAAACTTGTATTTTATACATATGAGAAAATATCCTTTGAAAAGAGTCCGCATAGCACACAGTACATGCTGTGTTTTAGATGCAATCTCACTGTGTATTTTCGTGTGGACCTAACTCTTAATCACACCAACGTTGGTTCCATTATATAAATCGTTCTGGCCGAGTATAGAATGATTGGTGGTGAACTCCCGTGTATAAATCTCATCCAGGTCAGAGCAGCCTCCCTTCTCTTGCTCAGTGGAACGGGTGCCAAAAATTAACTGTAAGGAAGGTAACCAGAATGTGTGTGCGCCTCTGGCCTCAAATCAAGAGGAAATTGTTATATCTGGCCCCGTGCCCAGAGAAACACAGACAGACACCACCCATACAATTGCCCCGTGTCTGTGGGCTACAGCACTTTAGCTTAGTGCAGATACCTGACCTTTGATAGCTGAAGATTTGTGCGCATAGTTGGACGATTATGAATATGCCTGCAGGACTTTACCGCAAAATTCCTCATCTAACAGTTTGTAGGCTAAGTGAATAATAATAATATGATACTTATAAGAATAATGCAAATTGAGATTTGTATTGATGTAGGTTTTCACGGCTCAATGTGTGAGAATTGCTGTCAGCGGCTGCTCTGTTGGGATAGCCACGGCGTGCGTTCCTCCTCTCCGAAGTTTTAGGACCCACGTTGGAGGCATCATCGGTCTTTTGACTGTCAAAAACCTGATCTCGAATTATCAGCTTTCAAGCGCTATTCTCAAATTGAGAATTGATTAGTATTTGTTTATATTATTATTCTACGTATCATTCAAAAATCAAAGTGTCAGATGTTCAAACGCGTCTTGGCCAATGCAGATCTTCATGGGTGGCCCTGATCCTGTGGCGTAAAGTTCACACGTCTTTGGTCAACACCACTGTCTCTCCATAGGAGAAACCAACGCTTAACTTCCCTTCAAGCGGTGTTTCCTTCCCAGGTGGTCTTCTTCTTTGCGATTCTTCGAAGCACGATGGTCAGCCTCTGGACATCGTTGTCTTTCAGCTCGGCTTTGAAGTGTTTGGTAGAATTCGCAGGTAGCAACACCAAGTATTACCTGACAGGGATCGCGACGTGAACGTTTCTACCTTGACCCCAGGTGGTGATCGGTTTACTTACCCTGCAGTGGTGATGGACTGAATAAACCTTGACCTGCGTGTGAACGCATCGGCATCCGTTTAGAAGCACTGCTACCCCCGCCAGATGGGCTTCATTGTAGCCATATGCCGTGGTCGTTGTGGTCATCAGCAGGCATGGTCAATCCACTGCTGCATGAAGGTCTCTGCAAGCTGCTGCCACCTCTTCCTGTTACACTTTGATTTTGAACGATGACAGTGATAATGACGGTTGCTCCTCAAAGCTGTTATTTCGGGAGCACTCGACATGGCTAACTCGAAAGAACAGCTTTGAGGCGCAACCGTTATCAATCGAGCCACGGAAACCTACATCAGTACGATAGTAATGATAAAATATATTCTATTATTTAGTTACTTAGCCTGTCACAATCCTATATGCAGTGACACGTATAGCAATTTTCACTATTATTTAATCATTGCGCCCGTTTAAATGTTTCGTTCCATATTTTGTCGTAAAAAATCAACATCGCTTGGTGACGTTCATAAACCGCAGAATTGTCAGCTCCTCGTTCACAGCCACTGTCGGAGACAAGCACCGGATAAGCGCTCACTTGAACATGAGACACGCGACTTGTTTCGTCAGTGCAAACGATATATTTTATTTTGTCCGTGTGGCTTGAACTAAAACGAAAAAATAGTTACAGAAAAGAGCAAAAAAAAACCGTGATAAGTGGAGGTCACACTTTGGTGCGTTTCTATTGTGCGCGTGTTTCCGTCATCGATCGGCTGTGGACCGCTCGCAGGCCGGGCCGCCCTTCCCACCCATTCTCTGGGGATCCTACAGGAAGCCTCCCTCCCAGTTCACGGCGGCCACAGCCAATGTCCACCCACACTGTGGACACGGCACCTGGCGGGACGAGGAAGGCACCCTTTACCAGCAACAACAACAATGTCAAGCAACGCTTCAGCACCTGGGATGACCAGAAGGTAGCCAGGCCATAGTCGTCCCGGCTCCATTCCCCACAGAAACCGGTATTGAACATAGGACAAGTGGTGATCAATACGCGGTGTGCACTCGTAAAGGTTTGATTTTGCCAACACCAATTTGAGTATAATTTAGAAGGGCACTTTGCACTAAGAGAGCTATGCATTAAATCGTGTGTATTGATGTGAGTGTATTTTCACGTCTCTAGCCATCTGTGAATGCAGTTGATTTAAATACCAGTCAATTATAACATTTTTACAGGCTCAAAGGTTATATTTTTAATCACAAAGCCCTTAGAGAATTCCTACCATAAAATGTCATGAAATGATGCTGACTAATCCCTTCATATGAATTTCTAATTATGTTTTTAAATCTTTATTTGCTGATCCAACAGAATATTAATTCAATTTTTTAATGATTTAAAATGCCGTTGAGAAACCTTGTGGTTGACTGTTGTTGGGGGTAAAGCGGAAATGTTTTTGCCAAAGTTGTTCTGCGTGTGAACAGCTCGACCTGAGCTACGAATGCGTTGATCTCTGCGTTGTCCTGAGCTGCTTGCCTTATGGCAACATTTGTCTAACACTTGTGAGACGAGGCCCTAAAGAAGGCTTTCTGGTGTGGGCCAGTCAGTTTCAAGGACAATGCATACATTATCAAAGCATATTGTTTGCATGTTTTGCCACAAGCATGTGTGTTTTTTTGCAAACTTGACACCTTGTGATAGGTATCTATATGGTGTTTGAAAATCTTAACACTTGGATTATTGTAGGAAAATGTAGAACCTTTTCTCTTGTTATATTATCAATAACACTCCTTCATCAACTTCTGTTCAACATTGCATGTAGTTTACTGGTTTATGAACATTACTAATCTCATGAAAATAATAATGAGCACATACTCCCAGAGTGTTCCCATATCCCCAACTCTACCACGTGTCGACCGTTAAAGCAGTTAGAGGGCCCTTTTAATAAAGGGATATCCTGTGAAATTCAACAGTTTGTATTATCCACTGCATAATGTAGACTTCGTGGCAATAAAGTGGTTAAAATTTCGATGTCGTATACAATCCATTAAAAAGTGTACAAAATTTAATTTGGCAGGCTCGACCCAGAGCTAAACCAGCATCTGCGTGAAGCAGCATGGTGCATTTGCAATTTATGTTGATGAAGTGCCAGTTTTAACACAATCATTAGGAGTCAAATTACGTTCTTGTCCATATCTGAACGTGTGCTTGCATTGCACAAAAATAATAACAATACGTTAGATTTAATAATAGAGTATTCATGATTATTTAAGGTGGTGTTTATTAATTGCCTAAGGCAGGGGTCGGCAACCTTTACCATCAAAAGAGCCATTTTGGCCCCTCACCCACAAAATAAAATTCATCTGGAGCCACAAAACCAATTTTACCCTTAAAATGAAGATAACACAGTGTATATCGTGTGTGTATATATAGTAACTATATATACAGAGGGATTGGAATTTATTCAAAAGCTTATTTCTAGTATGCATCTATTATTTTTCGTTTTTATTCTTTTTTATAACAATATTTTCATTTCGAATTTTTTTTGTGACCCACTGTAAAATAACTATAGCTCGTTGCATTTATGAAATTATAAAACAACAAAGAGAAAACTGTTGAAGAACATTTTATTGGTGTTCAAACTCTTATGAAGAGGAGGAAAAACACTGGCATGTGTAGACCTACTTTGAAATCAAACACAGAACCATGCAGGTCTATTTTAGTCCTTCCCTTATTTGTGGGAAATTAACAAGATAAAAAGTAGCCCACTTTGAAATAAATGAAACATATAGAACGAGTATAATAAGTATAAACATATAGAACATATAAAACGAGTCAACATAGGCCAGTTTGTTGTCATCCTCTTCTGTTTTTTCCTCAACCACGTACAGCAATCAACCATCGAGCCTGAACATAAAAAAACAACACAACACATCAGCTTAGGTTCTAAAATAATTATATTTTGTGCAAAATAATAGCCTATTAAATGATAGTGTTCTCACCCGTTTAATGTGCTTTCTGTTTCTGAACATCACTGCTGAGCTTGTCTATGTCGGGGCTGTAAGACGTGACTTTCATC
>JAZEWU010000009.1:2321250-2359412 GCA_036362915.1 Geotria australis | reverse complement strand
GGGAAACTGTAATTTAACCATCGCGCTTCGAAGAATCGCAAAGAAGAAAGAAGAACACTGCAACTTCATGTTTGACAACCGCACCGTGGGTAAAGTGCCCCATTGGGTGCTCGGTCTCTGGTTTCTGAGACACGACGCTCACACTAAATCTCAAAATCTCTATCACTGCATCCACTTGGACTCCCACCCATCACTCTTCTATGATACCATCATATCTCGTGACCAGTTTGTCATATTATACAGCAAATCAAATTTATTTTTGCGTGCATTTATAATGTTAACTCCTCTTCTTCAATAAATTTCCACTTATCTACATGAAAACATTTGTTTTATATTACATTAGTTAAACTGTGTTTCTAAGCCAGATGGTTTAACTGTGTGCTTAGCGGTCAGTTCTGAATGCGAAATATACAAATGCATTCGTATTTTATGTTCACTTGGAAACCCAATGCTGACTCGCACATTTGTCTTAGAAGGACGTCAAACTATTAAAGGAAATGTGAACCACTAATAGCTGCATTGTTTCAGAATTGAAAAAAGACATACATTACTTGTAAAAATGTGACCCGACAGACATAGATAAAGGATAAAGTTATATACACTGCACTGTATTTATGCAGCTGTTGTTGGTTCACCAAATTATGAATTATATTTGAAAACTGCTTTGTCTTTTTCAAAGTAGAATAATTTAACGTCATGTTGGGTGGACATTTGGCAAGAGAAAGTCGGGTAATATATGTAGGGCACATTTGGCCTGACTTTCAATTCTCTTGGCTCTCAAGGGAATGTCGGAAAAAAAAATATCTGCGGCCAACGCGTACTATACACACCCTCTCTCACCCTGCCACCAGAAAATCACAAACATTGTAGCCAAACAAATTACCAAACAACTCATAAGTGCCTCTTGTGCTAATTACGTATGCACTTATATTGGCCTTTATAGCACTATACTAATTAGCATCCAAAACCATGCTGAGTGGTAATGCAAGATATAGGTGCAGTCCTGCAATGTCCTGCTCACACTGCTGCTGGTAGAAAAGTCTCTAGAGGGGTTCTCTAGAGCGCCCTCTAGTAGACGACTTTGGCCTCCTGTTCCTTACTGTCCAAACATTGTGGAAGTGATCTGAGGACACACATATTACCCCACCACATGCAGCTTGCTGATCAACAAACTGTGGCGTCAATCATTATTTTCATGTTTTGCTTCAGTCAGTATACGGCACAGCACAGGTTCTGCAGTGGAAAAACAACCTGGCGCTTGATCAGCCTCTTAGCCTTGTTCCAGAACTCCTCAGTTGTACAGTGAAAAGTAGGTATTCTTCCAATTTGCTCCTGCCTATTTTTTATCACTTTATGTTGGACGTTTCATTTTAACCCCACTATTGAGTGTCGGCATCGAATCAATTTACGACATGACTGATGTGATGTGTTTTGTTGAATTAGCGGCAACCTGAGTACGTGTAATATAAGTTTCCGTGTAGTCCTTTGTGAACGTCAGTTACGCGACTGTTTCGGATAATTAGCGAGGAAGTTTGACGCGTATCCACGTGAGATCCCTGCTGTTTGATCATTTCACGTGACAGTCAAGGAAAAATGAAGACAACATTCGCTGTGGGACATTGTCAGTTTGACAGACACGCTCAGGGCACTTGTAAATAGTACACGGCAGAGCTAACAATGGGATTACCTGCGTGAACGCTTTTTGTCATTTAAGTTGATGGCAAACCGTGTGCAGGGCTACGCTTGGCACGTTACCAAGGAGAGAGTGCCTGCTATATTTACTCATGCGCATGTTCATGTCTGGGGTGTAACGTGACAAACCCACGCACAGATGTATAAATGAATGCATGTCTTGGACACATTTGTTCCTGAATGTCACTTCTCAGCTTTATATCTTTTGACAAAGACGTCATGTGGTCTGATGCTGTCCTGCTGTTGCTGCAAGAGGTGTGTAAGTGGTAGCGTTAAACTCTGCGCTATCTAGTTGTATTCATAATAATGTATCGCAATCAGTGGCGTGCAGAGGTTTGGTGATGCCCGGGGCCAACTCCGACTCCTTGATGCCCCCCAAGACTCAAGTATCGCGCCTAGTCCTGAGAAATGTGAAGTTGCACTTACTTTTCAGTTCTGTCTTGACGGCTGCCATTAAAACAAGCCATCTAGTGACAACTTTGACAACTATCATTCATTCATAAAATTAGTTGTGAGGCAGTACTATAACGTGTCGACGGTGGTCGACAGGGCACAGTGGATGATGAAAAATAATCTCGATCGGCGTCGAGAGGGCACTGAAAGAGTTAATCAGCATCACGCACAGTATGTACATGTAACAGGTTCTCTACTCTGGTCTCGCTTATTAAAACACGGATCCACATTCACACCAGCTTGTGGGACTGTTAAGTTTCACTCTTTGACTGGATGCCCCCCTGAAATGGATGCCCGGGGCATTCGCCCTCTGTGCCCCCCTTCTGCACGCCACTGAACGCAATCAGTTATTGTGACTGAAAGCATTTTGTGAATAGCAGCTAAGTTACTTTGGCCCAATAGGTAGAGAAGTAAAAGAATTAGGTTCAACATAGCTTATATTGACAAAAGAACACTCAGCATGTTCTGGTGTCGGTTGTCACCGCACGATGCATGACAATTGCTTTCCAAAGCTGTTCTTTTGGGATATCCGTGTCGAGCGCCCCCCCGTCTCTCTGTGATGGTGGTTCGTACGACCAACTAACGTGGACACTGGAGAGACAAAGGCGGCTGGTACTAGTGCTGGCCCACTACCCACTTCAGAGCCACTCTGGCCTTCATAGGTGCTCATTAAGAGACCGACACATGACACTTGGCAGCACAACAAAATATTGTTGTTGAAATGTAGATCATTGGAAATACATGACAAACGGCGTAATGCTGCTCTTTTCATTACATACCACAGTAAAGTTATCTTGGATCAATGTCTACCAATGGCCCATGTGAGGAACACAGCGATGCTACACAGAACAGAGCGAAAATTATTGAGTCTTCTTATGGGACCATGAAACAGCCACAACTGTGTTGTCTTTGCGAAATAAAACGAGGGATCATTTCCCCAGAGAACACGTTTACCATTCTTGGTCTTAGAGGTACCCATCAAAAGAGAACGTGAATAAAATGTGCTTCTTTAGCATTCGTGTGAACTCTGAGGTAAAGCTCTATTCAGATTTGGTGGAGGAAAAGGGGGTCTATGTACTTGTTTATTCATGTGCTGGTGGCTGGGTGGCCTCAAAGAGGGTTCTCAGCTCTCGGGTTCCAAAGTTCACCACCAAAAGCCTCCTATGTTTTGCCACCATGCTGTGTCGGTGGCATACGGCGACTCACTGAGAATACAATAGAACCACAAACTTAGCAGAGCAAAGTGAGCAGCAGGGATCGTTGTACAGAGTGGTCCACATGTCGTGTGACCCCCATTTCAATCTCTAAAGCGTAACATTTTTTCATAATGAGGCTCTGTTTATGAGTTTAGGTCATGTGATAAAGGTGTGTAAGTGGAGTGCACTAGTCGATATGTTGGAGCGAACGAGCGAGCACATGCATCACTTACCCCAAAAGATGGCACGGACGCTTCGCTGAGATTCCAATCAGCATCATCAGGGAGTTTAGAAAGGCGGAACACGGCTCGGCATATCGACGGGTGCACTCCACTTACACACCTTTATCACATGACCTAAAAACTCATAAACAGCGCCTCACTGTGAATAACATTGGTCATGAAAGCCTACGATTTAGTAATATTTGTGTATACGAATGGGGTCTGCGATGAAATCTGACCAGTATAAGAATGACGTATCAACTTTATTAATCTGCAATAATTAAGCAAAGGTTGTTTAAAACAGAAATGAACGCAAAGGAAAAACATGGTAAGGGGTCGATTGATCGCGGGCCACTCGACAGCTGGACAACCCTCTGTAATGGTAGACGTTAGCATATCTTAGCATACACCACATAAGCCTCTCTCCGTGGCTGTATTATTGTACCCATGATCCTCAACTGAGAATTTTCTTTGGAGTGGTATGTAAATCATTGTGTTTAAGCCTTCACTCCACTTGCACAATGTGGATGTTACTTTATTCTCCTACCACCAATGAGAATTGGATTATCAATTGATTCATCCTGATTCAATTCCTCCATCCAGAGACGCATTGTTTGGGTGCCTAAATGCAATACTGCTCATACTTGTGTAATGGTTACAAAGGTGTGAATTAACCTACACTGATGTTATACTAATCTCCGGCGTACCGCGACCCTGTACAGGATTAAGCGGTTTCTGAAAATGGATGGATGGGATCATCATACTCCGACGTGGGAGGCGAAATGTTGCGAGGGAGAGAGGGAAGTGCACGACACGGCTATCCCGAAAGAACAACTCTGAAGAGCTACGATCAAGAAACGAGCCGTGTTAACCTACATCAGGATATACAGTTGGCATATACAGTACTCACTTGCCCCTCTTGGAAAACCGGTTTGGCATACGGGCAAACCGGTTTGGTAAATGCGCGAATGGGAGGCACGTGATCGGACGGCTTCTGCTCTTTAACAATATTGTGTCGGCACCATCAAATGAGCACTGGGCTGTGTCGACTACATTAGCGGTCTTGAGCCGGTTGGAAAAAATCCACATTCATCTTCCAGGCACCAGTCGCTTCCTGTTTGACAGTGGCTGTTGACTTACAACATAATATTACGCTTTACAGTCTAATAATCGTGAACTCGTTGCCTTCGAAATTGGATGGGGAGTGGAGGCACGATCATTTGTGCACTACATTTTGAAACCGGCGAGCTGAGTTTGATTTGATTATTGGCCCCGGCTAACATGAGTGGTGAATGAAGCATGCGCTTTTCTACATGCAATCCCTTCTTCCCCCACCTTGCTCCCCCTTCAACTCCACACCTACCGTGTTGGGTTTCGAATTCGATTCGATTCTTCGAAGCGTGATAGTTATATATGACAGTTTCCCATTGCAACACGTTCTTCTTTAGTTGCAGACAGCCCTTCAACGTTTAGAGATATAATAGTCAGTGCTGGTCTTAAAGGCGGGGATCAAGGTAGAAGCGTTCACGTCGGGATCCCTGTCAAGTCATACTTGGAATAACCTGCAAATTCTACCAAACACTTCGAAGCCAAGGGAGCTGAAAGACAACGATGTCCAGAAGCTCAACAGATGCCAGAAGCCCCTCAGTCTGGAGCAAGAAGAGAGGCCAATGCCCCGTGTTGGGTAATACGGTGGAACTGAAATGGCATTCATTGAGAGATTATCATGTAACAATTAATTGACAGAAGGCATAAATTTTATTTTTTATCATCATTGCCTTTGTGAGTTACGCACTCATCCCCTAACACCGCTAGGCCGGATACATCAACCGACTGCTCAGAAACGTAACTTTTCTGTGTTGCAGCGGGAGATATAAAGGAGGCATTTTTGAATGTGGTGGGACCTCTGCTGGCAGCGTGGCTAGAATCATAGCAAAACGTTTAACTGCAGTTTGGCAGACGCATTGATTCCACTGGATGCTGAGCGCATCCTATTACACAACAAACAAGCCAAGCACCGCGGAACAAGTGTGGTGTCTGTTTAGTATGTGTTGAATCCTTATACAGGTACCTATTCGTGTTGAGAATGCGATACCATACATCTATTCGTGTAAAATTATGGAACCCCTTGTGCTACACTGGAGAATTCTGAAGTGGAGATCATAGTATAGATTTCCACCAAGTCATTTCAGCCATGTTATAATGTTATGGCCTTGGGACATCTAACAGGACAGATCATATTTAATGGGGCATTTGCATAGTACTGGTCATTATTAATGATGTCTCTTGAAAGCTTCTAAAGAAAAATATTCTGTGCGTATGGATGTTTCTTAGCATCAACCATAACTAAAACTGAAATTCAGTTTTTTATACTGGCATGTGTGTAACGTGCATCCATTAAAAAGGTTGTTGCATGACAATTGCGGCAAATGTGTTTTCACTAATAAAAAATATTCTGTTCTTGAGCATTGTGAAATGTTGGCGTTTTCTTGGCCGTGTATTTGGTATTTTTCATCATGTGTGCCCATGCGGAGCAACCTCTTCCCTTGAGTGATTCTCGTTTTAAAAAGTATAAGAGCAGGAAGCCATGCATGTACTATAATCTCTTGGAAAGCATCGTAGAGTTTACACTTTTCGTATAACTTCAAAATAGCAGATGCCATCTCCTCCAGAAATAACTGATAGGGAAAAACATGGGCCAAAACGTATGGTGCCTGTTGCTATGCTCGCATCCTTTAAACTCAAGGAGAATCAGGGACATATTTAACCATACGACGTGTTTAGGCGGCGCTATGGTGGAAATGTGTGGCCTAAACTGAGTGGCATCTGTAGTTATTAATTATAATACGATTTAAAACGCGCGCAAATGTCATGGCTGGTCAGGGACGAGACACAAACACTGAGGCGCGGAGCCGAGCTCAGTGTAGAAAAGCCTGATGTAAGAGGTGTTGTTTGAGTCGTCGATTGAATGTCGAGGTTGTGGTGGTCTGGGGAGACTATTCCAGGTTGTGTGTGCGGATACAGAGAAGCGACTATTTGCGTTCATGGGCTGGGTCACGTAAGCATCTTCGATGCTTAGTCCTGTCTCACATGCAATCTTACTTTTTTACCATTTATCATTCGTATATACACAGATACCTAGCCATAGTTTATCCACTTCCCTCTTATCCACTAATCCAAATAGATCTAGAAACCTCATGATAGTGTTTTTTCACGGATAGGATAAGTCACCCAGAAATGGTCATGATAAATGCTAAATTCATGTTTCATAATGTTATGTGAATATGACGATTAGTGATGATTACATCTCCAACAATGATTTTGATGATCACATTTTTCTGCTTTAGCCAGTACTGGTCCTATTATCCTCCTGCCTCTGTTGCAGATGATGGCTATCCTATTACCAATGCAGCTATTTCGGTTTTTAATGCTGCTGTTGCTGATGATGACAATGATGCGATTTGTTGCGGTCAACGATAAAGATCACAAACAGAACCTCACTATGAATGACATTGGTCATGAAGCCTTCGAGTTAAAGATCATAGTTATTGTACCGTTGCTGCTGCTGATGGCTATTTGCAGTATGAATTAATTTTAATAACTGAATCATTCCATTAGCCATCGTGCTTCGAAGAATCGCAAAGAAGAAGAAGACCTGATTTATGTATATTCACCTGCAGTTGCCATCGAGAAAACGTAAGAATGTGTTATGTTGCTCATAGTTTCAGCCCGAGGAGCCATGCCAGCAGGACTGCCAAGACATTCCTGGAGGCCTTGGGTTGGAGGCAGACTGCCACGTGGGGGCAAAATGCCACGTAGGCCCGCTTATTCATTCGTGGCGAAAAAACACAGCCTTTGTGTGTGAGGCCTGGGGCAAATTGCCCCTTTTTGCATCCCCCACTCTGGGTATCCTGGCTTGCCAAAGTCGTTTATTGCAGTCCCATAGTGGGCATGCAAGCCTTAACCATCACACGGGCTAATTGGAAGCACAATGTGCACACACCTGCCCCAGTGTTGTCCCTTTTCTCGGCTGAACATCTTTGTAATATTTTTCATGAATTTTAATAGTGCAGATTTAATGGTTCGAAGTGCTTTAAGATTGGGTGGGTGAGCGGGGGCTGTGTCCATGAAAGTGATTACGTTTTATTTCTCTGCAGGGAGCAAGCCCCCCAAAGCACCTCGCCGTTTCTTCTGCAAGTGAGTCTAATTTTCCACTTTGTTGTTGGAATAGTAATTTTAAGCTTTATAATTTACTAGGCTTGAAAACCTCGCATTTTATTTTATTCGTACTTTTTTTGTAATAAAAAACAATAATGTTTTTTGCAAAAATACATAAAGGGGCTTCCTGTAAGCATGGTTGGTGACTATATACAATGTATTTAGCAACATATGTTAACATATACATATAAAAGGGATGTGCAAGACCATTAGCACATTGTCAGTGGGGGCTAAATGGGGCTATGGAGATATCGGCAGGGTACCCATGTCGCTTTACAGAGTGAATGGCGCACACCCACTCTGCTCCCTTCCTTACGAACACAATACCTTAAGATACCCCATTCCGCCTAATGCAGTGCACCATTTGTGGCTTATATCTTCCAACATTAGTGAGGCCGAGCTGAAAGACAACGATGTCCAGAGGCTGACCCATCGTGCTTCGAAGAATCGCAAAGAAGAAGAGTGTGCACATTCTAAACGCTAATGCTTCCTGCGTGTACTTTATTGCTAAATTATTATGTCAAATATAGTACCGTTTTCTTCTTATTGGATTGAAGGTAGTTTACTATTTTGTAGACATTGCACATTTAACGTGTGTTTCTGCATATTTGGTCAATCGTATGTGTCTATTCATAGTAATGTGTGCACTTGAAGTGATTACACTTTGAGGCCTGCAGATATTATACGTACCTGTTGATTTACATTGCAAAAAATTGAGGCCACATCCAAATGACCCCGAGCGAACAGATATTATCTGATTTTAGACGCTCGGCTGGAGTGAGCCTGGTTAGCCATTGCATACGTGACCACGAGGGCTTGCCAGGTGTTGTGAATGTGAAGCTGCGAGGTGGCCATGAGAGACGGCAGTGCGAGGCTTCACCCCTCTGTGTGAGTGAGTTGTTTTCTCTGTGTATTCCAACACGACATGAGGTGTCCTCTTTCACCCAACAGTGGATTGACAAAAAACTGAAAGATATGTAAAACGCGGTTTTCTCCCACTTGCCAATCGCTCATGAATCAAATTGGTCAAACATGGCAATGCAGGAAACTGTTGAAAGAATGTCTTGAGCTCAGCGACTCTTTCCCTGTGTAAGTAATTGGGATCATGGCACATATGTGGTCAGATCGTTACGTGGCCTCACGCAAAAATCTATTATGAATCAATTTCCGTGATTGTATCTATCTAAGCAATTTTGGATCAGTGTAATTTAATTATAAAGGTTACATATATATTTTATGCCCTATCATATTTTGTTTATTGGATTTAGTTTATTATCACATCCACGATAGTCGTCTGTAACATGGAACAGCATAACAGTGTGTTTAACCAAGAGATGGATAATTGCCACTAGATGGCATTATACCTGGAGGGAATTTCTTTACTTAAGACTTGCGGATGGAATGCACTCCATATAACGGAACGCAAATATCAATGCAGGAATTTTGGCGCAGTGAGTAGCGCTGCCGCCTCACAGCAAAAAACCCCCGTGGGTTTGCACGGGGCACCCCGAGTTTCCACCACAGTCCAAAGACACGCTGCCGCATATGTTAATTGGCCTGCTCACTAAATTGCCCCCTGTGCCCTGTGATGGACTGGCGTGCAATCCTGGATATAGCCCTCCCTTGCGCTTCTGTTTCTGTCGGGATAGACTCTGGCTCACCGCGACTCTGTACAAGTTTAAGCGGTTCTAACAATGGACAGATGGATGGATTTTTGGAAGAGCATTACAGCAAACCTTAAATCACCTCATGTAGATATACTAACCAATGTGTTGACGGTGTGTATGTAACTTGCATGGGAAATTCCAATGCATCTACTCGTGTATACCAACAACTACAAACCAACATCCTATTTTCGCAGCACAGTTAGACATGTGCAATGCGGTCTTTCGGGAAGTCTGATGTTAATATCGATAAAGTATCAGATTTTAAAGGTTAAACGTATATAACTGCTGAAGAGGATAAACGTACTCATTCTGATAAGTGCCAGTAAATTTGAACAAAAGTTATTTGGAAAATCCAATACGACATAAACATGACTTTTTAAGTTTTAAATTGTCTACATGTGACAGATTCCATGCAATTGCACGCGATTTCAATCAAGCGGCCACAGCTACAATCAAGGGGCTTTTTACTGTAAAGGAGAAACGCATTTTTTTTTGGGAAAACGGTTATTTTCTCAAGCGAAAAAAATATAGCCGTTTGTATTTGTCATCATCAGCCATAATCACTCCTCTGCTGGTTGAAGAACTCCCCAAGCCATCACCAGCTTTCACGCTATTGCAATGGCAAGAGCCACCCGGCTCCCTGTACATGAACCTAGCTCGTGGCTCCATTACTGTGGTGGACTTGCCCTCGAGTGTGCTTCCTCCTTTGGGTGCCGCTCTGTTGCTCCATGACAACAAGACATCCTGTTCAACTCTACTTACTTTTAGTAACATTCAATATGTCTATAATCTGTTCTCTTATTCATGCGTTCTGCTTCCTGTTTCACATTGTAACCTATTAAGGAAAATGCTCCGTACTTATGTATGCTTTTTACATGTTTCTGTAATGCTTTTTACATGTCCATGTAGCTGGTCCGCGTGCCCCATGTCATGTTGATTTGAGAACGACGGGTTATTTAGTATTACACGAAAATTAGTGATTAAGATGAACAGCACACTGAATTTAATGGGAATGGTCCAAAACTCATGACTAAACCTGAGCTGCCAGTCAAACGTAATTAATATTGTCTCAAGAAAAATAATCTATCTCTAGGGAGGCAGGCTGCAACGTAATGCGTATTATATGCAACAGTGCAAAATCCACTACGTTCAAGTGACAGTTTCTTCCTTTAAAGTGGAGCATTCTGAAATTGTTGCTGAACATCCCTTCGTATAGCTGTGTGTCTAAATCAACCTAAGCCTCCAATAAATCACGTGACTTGTGTGTTGCCATTCCCACTCTGAATCCCTCTTCCTCTCTTCACCCCATGTCCAAACAGATGCAGCATCGAGGCCCTTACGTAGTTGCTTCCTCCCTATCCTGATATGTTTTAATAATAATAATAATAATTAAAATTTATATAGCGCCTTTCACCCGAGGGTCACAAAGCGCTGCACAAGGGCCGCGAAGAGGACGGCATGTCAACAGCGATCCTTTGGTCCCATTTTTCAGTTACTCTTCCATCATTTCAACTTATTTCTTAATGTTCTCCCTTCCCTTTCCAGGTCTTTGTTTCCATACATCATCACACCCTTCATTCTCATCTCCTTCTCATGGTGAACCGTGGGTAAAAATGTGCTAGTTGATGCGTATGTCATTTGCCAGCAAGCATTGTATGTACTGTCCTTCTAAATGTTAAGATGAAGGTCTGCATTTAGAAAAATTGCTTTGTTTTTATGTGCATTATTTTACATGTGCCACCATACGTTGTAAATGTGTAATGTTGTAAACAAGTGTGTTGGGGATGTTTAGAAACTAATCAATAAAACAATTATACAGTGCTTTGTCAATGTATTGATGTAGGTTTTCATGGCTCGATCATGATGGTTGCTCTTCAGAGCTGACGATGCTTCCAACGTGGCAGGCGAAACGTCGCAAGGGCGAGAGGCAGTTCGCTCGACACGGCTATTCCGAAAGAACACCTCTGAAGAGCAACCATCAGTGCTTTGTCAATCAACTGCTGGATGAAGGACTCCCCATGATCCTGAGGGTTAGCGCAGAATTAGTTATCATTATTTTGATGTTGTTAGCCTGTTGAGCTGAATGTAAAAGAGGAAGTTGAACATTTTACTCGGATCGTTCAGTCATGGTGGGGCTGGGCAGCTTGTGGCACAGTTCACGTGTTTCCTCCCAAATAAAACACACTGTGAGACCACCTGCAGAGAACAACATGTTTACTTCCCAATTAGGCCACATGTATATGTTCACTTATTATGATTTTCAATTTGTCTGCATTCAAGCAAAATTACACATACTTCAAATCTGTTACAACAACGTAATTATTAAGTGTCAACTTTGCTGACAATAGAGCATCAACCAATTGTTAACCTCGTTTCACAATTATACGATTTTGTTCATTTTATCCTCCCAGTGTATAGCGAACATAAATGTATGTCTCGTGGAAGCATTACAAAGAGATAGGACACTGCATAGAACACTATTCTTCAAGGGGCAAGTTACATTCACTTTGGAATATTGTATTAAGATGACATGTCAATGGGTATTTTTGTACCATTATTTATTGCTGTGAAAATTCCATCTGTCTAATGATAGGAACTGAAGTATTTCTCTTTGAATTATCTGCACAACAGGTGTACACATTATTATAGCATTTTAAAATGACTCACTTAATAGTCAGGGTTCATCGTGAGTTATTAAAAAAAACCCCAAATAAAAATTGTTGCTCATTTTCCGTTCTCTGTCGTTGTTGACATGTCGTTCTCTCCACAGCCTTGTGCAGCGCTTTGTGACCCTTGGGTGAAAGGCGCTATATAAATGCTGTTATTATTATTAATTTAACCTCTTGAATATTCCTTGATATTTCAATATGTTATGTTTCATCTGGATCACCATATCAATTATATTTTTTATAAAAAAAACAATTCAATATCCCATTCAGAATGTTGAATGTTTCCTGACATCTCCCGTGATACACATAACTTTAAAACAAAACGGTAAAAAACACTTTTTCCAATATTGTTCCAAATTAACAACTTGAAAAATTGTCATGGTGTGGTGTAATGGTTATATAGCGCCTTTCACCCGAAAGAATAAAAACCAAAGCAACAAAAAAATAAATGAGTAAGGCTGCTTCGAATACACTGACACGTCGTGAGACTGGCAATCTTAAGAGCGGCAAAAATCTGCCAGCGTCCCCTAAGATGGCCGTCAGAAACAACCTTACCAACAGTATTAAAAAGCAATCAGAATTTATTGTGAAAAGAAAATATTAAAAGTATTGACATGCCAATATTTGAAAAGTGCACCGAGATCGCGCTCGGTGTGCACAATAACAAGAGCAAGCATACTATAGTATCACAAGATCCCAACAAAGCAATGATATGAAGACAAGATTTTACATAGTAGATGTTTTGGGTGGTCGACACGGTTACACGGTGAGGAGTGCTGCCGCCTAACAGCAAGAATTCCCGCGTTTGAATCCCGGCTCGGGTTCCTATCTGCGTGGAGTTTGCCTGTTCTCCCCGTGTCTGCGTGGGTTTTCGCCGGACACTCTGGTTTCCTCTCACAGTCCAAAGACATGCTGCTGCATAGGCTTATTGGCCTGCAGACTAAATTTCCCCCGGTGCCCTGTGATGGACTGGCGTCCCATCCTGGGTATATCCTTGCCATTCCGCCCTGTGTCTGCCGGAATAGGCTCCGGCTCACCGCGACCCTGTAGAGGATTCAGCGGTTTCGGACGGACGGACGACGAAACAGTCGTTGCATGTTTTAAAAATATTGCACTTGAAAATGTAAGAACGATGTGACAAGTATTTTTCATACCTGTTGTGTCTGTCACTTACATTTAGATAGGTTGATGATAATAATTATTCATATTTATTGCACATGATCATATGCCAGAGTAGTCATAAAACCCCATGCATTGCAAAGACGAGCTGTCAAACTCTAGAGCTAGGGAAGACACTTACTATACTGGTAATTGCTGCTGCTACTGCAGGTAGGTATCTGGCAATTATGGATCGTGCAAATGATGGTCATTCAAGACTCGCATTGCTGCGATCAGTTTATAAAACATAAACTGGCCAGGGGTCGTTGTTTAGATAGATAGATGTTTACTATTACAGAATAAAATATACAGTGAGCTTGCAAGCTCTGGAAGCGGAATTCCAGCGATTAAACAAACTTAACATTTGGCAAAATATATTTGTGAGCGCATATCCTGGTTATTACTCGACACTTTTCTGGGAAGTGAAACGCGGTTGCCTTATTTAAGGACTGGTTCCTGTTATAAGAATGTGCATTTCACTTTTGGCTCGGAACCCTGAGTCGAGTTGAATAATTTGCAATGCTTTTATGTCGTATGAGAAAAACAGTTTGATCATCATATATATGCTTATACAAATACAAGTTTGACGCATAATAATACAAATTGAATTACATTTTTAAAAAGTAAATAAAAGTAAATATTACGATTGAACACTGCATAAAACAATAAGACTGACATCAATCACACCTATATAATCGCAATTTATAATATGCAGTACAGTACAGAATTGGGCTTATTGTTTAGTTCCGCGTGTTTTCGCCAGGAACCCCGGTTTTCTCTCACAGGCCAAAGATATGCTGCTGCATAGGTTGATTGATCTGCAGACGAAATTGATCGGATGCCCTGTGATGACCTGGCGTCCCATCCTGGGTAAAGTATTGCCTTGCACCCTGTGTCTTCTGGGATAGGCTCCTGATCACCGCGACCCTCTACAGCATTAAGCAGTTTCTGACAATGGATGGATGGATGGATGTTTAGTTCCAATCTGCCCGTGAAGGAGAGGTTAACTCTCTGTTCCGCTTAGACCTGAACTAACAGTGCTAAGCAGACAGGCAAGTCGGTCCCTTCACGCTCAGAGCATCTGGTCAGAGAGCAGCTGTGATATTCACGGACCTTCAGATGTTGTGGAAAATATGAATACCGCCTACGTCTGTGGTCTTTATCAGCAGCTCCGTGCTCCATACGGGATGCACCAGATGGTGTTGGTGAAACATGAATCCACTTGCAATTCGGTGCAATCATGATGGACAGGCAAAGGTATTTTAAAAAGTGAAAATTTGATCGCAACACGTGCAGCAGCAATGGCTTTATATTTTCCTGCCTTGGGACGTATGTCACAATATAACTGCTTGCTGTGACCCAATACCACGATTTATGCACTTAACGCCCTACGTTCAGGAACATAATTGTTCTTAAAAAGCAATAGAAATAACCACATGTCATGCAATCACAGTGCTTCAGGGCAGTTGAACATTTTACCTACGGTAATCACAACTGACCCGATATAAAGCTACTGTTCAAAATGCAGAAAGTTAATTGTTTAACACCTGACTGTCCCAAAGAAACCTGCACCTTGTCACGGAATCATGACATAACACATTGATTGTCATGCTGCATGCTGGCAAAGGCTGAAATACCTAGACCAAGATGTGATCGTGGCCAAACCTTTGAATTATACATGTATTGGTTTGTCACTGTGTTTTATTAAAATACTGGAAAGGTCACTGTGACTTTGCGTGAATATGTGAAAACAGTGAAATGCATTAACCTCCTACAAGATCAGATTTGACTGCATTGCTTTAAAGCAAATGATTCAAACCGGCAATCAGCTGTTGTTGTTTTAGTCCGATACTAAACCTGTGTTTCTTGGAATGAAAAATGCATTTTGTAAAAGTATTCAGAGTTTATCACATTGTTGTTGATGGCAAAGCCGGAATCACCAAATATCTGGATGAAGGGATTGGATTCCTCTGAATCTACGCGGGTGACATGATTTTGGGAAAGTGCCTCGTTGGTGGCATTCGTGCTGTCCACTTCCCCATTCAATAAAACAACAGGAGCAGGCAAAGGCTCTAATTCCTGTCTTGACGGGGCATCCCGTTGTCTAACATCTTCTTTTCGCCTTTTTCTGTGAATACAATAACACGAGAGGTTGATTGACACCACTAGATTATGAAAATATATAGCAGTCGAGTAACTACGCACACCGATTTTACACGTGAACGTAACTTATCAATCGCCTGTGCTTGCCAACAGTCCGTACAATGTATTGTACATTCATTAAGCGGTACAAATGTAATATAATAAGTACATTGAGTCTTACTTTAATGCTGTAATATTATTTTATTTTACTAATGTATGTATGTAATTGTGAAAAATGTGCCCACTTTTCAACATTCTAGAACTTGATTAGGAATTACATTCATGCATTGATTATATAATTCAATTATGATCTATGAGAACCTTTTTTCCAGTGTACAAATAATGTAGAATATACAATTTACAAGGTTTTACCCTTTCTGGCAATGAGAAAAGGTGTCCATTTAGTGTTTTAAGATCTAAACACTTTTCTCACTGCCAGAAAGGGTAAAACCTTGTATTTTCAATTATGATCGTTTACACACCAAATATTTATACAAAAAGTAACTCACTTTAAGTACACGAAGGCAACAGCAATTAATATAGTGACAGCAAGGCAGGCTGAACAGCACAGAATAGAAATGAAGCTTCTCTTTGTTGTCCCACCGTGCGGATAGACTTTATGCAGAGCATCTAAAAAACAAATGTAGGCATTTGGAATTGATCAATATCATAAACATAACGTGTGATAATATGTTAAATATGTTTGTATACTGCGGCATTCAGGGTGGCGTAGTGGTAACACCTGCGCCTTGCAGAAAGTCCTGCCCGAGGCAATTCGACTCTGGCCTCGGGAACCTTTCTGTGTGGAGTTTGTGTGTTCTCCTCCTGTTCTGCGTGAGTTTCGTCTGGGTTCTCCGGTTTTCCTCCGACAACTAAAAAATACCTATTAATTAATTGGCTGACAGCATCATAATAACTAGGAAGCAGTGTCTGGTTGGTTGGCACCGGCTGACGGCATGGCTGCCTCCCCTCTCTCTGCGGTTTCCTCGCGACTCTGCATCCGTGTCTTGTCCACGATCAGGCGTGGAATATGTGCACGGTATAAATTGTACTCTTCTTATTATCACCGTCATCGTATTGTACAACCCTTGCTGAAGAGTTTCAATGATAAGTGACCAGTAGTGTTTCTATTACAGACTAGCCCCTACCATAATAAAGTGGAATTTTAGAAATTTGCTCAGAGACGTGTGTAGAGCTGAGCACTGTTACACACATTCAAGAATAAAGATGCTTAACAACACGTGTTGTATGCTCACAGATATAACAAGTTATCACTTTCCTACCTGGATATTGTGTTGGTTCCGAGTCTCCAGAACTGTATATATACAATGATGTGTGTGCCGCATTGGTTAACATCTGTAAAAAAAAAAACTGGCTTAAACAAAGAAATGCAGTTAGCTGACACATCATAGCATGTACTGATGTAGGTTTTCACGGCTTGATTTATAATGGTTGCTTTTCAAAGCTGTTCTTTCGTGATAGCTGTGTCGAGCGCTCGTAGCTTGATGCCTGAGGATGCCTCAGATGTGGGGAGTGAAGCGTCGCAAAGGCTATCCCGAAAGAACAGCTTTGAAAAGCAACCATCACATCACAGTATGTTTATTACAGTGCTGTCATTTTGTCAGAAACGTTATACTCATCATCATCTAAATATGTTCATTATATTATGCTCAAAACTATGTATGTATTTAATCATTGTTTCTGAACTATACAGAATCGCACCTTCGTGACAGTCTTGAATGGTAAGGAGCCATGGATATAAATTGCCTTACTAAATATCTCACGAATGTGTGTGCCTGTTAGCAAGATGTGGGTGTGATTGGTCGAACGTTGTGGCGCATTACAAGGGTTTGAATCAAATATTGGTCAGGGTGGTTAATGATAACCTGGCTATTTTTACAAATAGTTTTTTAAGGTATTGTTAAACAGGAGTATGAAGATGTGGAGGCAATACATGGTTATCAAGAAATCTAACTATGATTCATTACAGAATTCTTTATTCTTTGGTTTCACCTTAGGAACGTCCACTGTACGTTCATCCTCTGCAAATAAAGAAATACGAAAATATGAACATCGCTTTAATGTGCTTCAAGTTGTAAATGTAAAAGACATTTGGAATGGTATACATTTCATCAGTGTAATTGGTATCATGGTAACATATTGGTTTTTGAAGGATAATAGGTCATCAATAGAGCTGGGAAACTACATTTTCTAGGTTCTTGTTTTTGAAGTCCATTACTCAGGACCCCAATATGTTGTCTCTCGAAGGCTGGAAACCCCCCTATAAGTCATGCTCAGTGTTACACGGTGATGCTGATGACGTCACCAGGCTCCGACTATCACCTCTCGTCCAGTGGCACACAAAGATGAGACTTTTTTTTCCCAACAAGTTTCGTTATCCACTTAGTCGGGTAACTGAACCAATAGTCGGTAGAGTATCGATTACGTTAACACACAAATACCCTGCTCAAACCATAATGACACATAATGCTCGTACTAGTTAAAATTCAATATTCGAAATACAATACATTTAAGATTGTTTTGTAAGTGCACTATTTCTCACCAGTTAAATCACCTTCCTACGTCAACATTCGCATCAACTTTCCAGGCACCCGTTTGTTAATAATAATATTTTTCAAACGTACGCATTTTCCCCGAGTGCATCGTGCCCGTTGATTCAGAGGCGCGGAGCCTGGCTCAGTGGGGTTGTGGTGAGTCGGTGAAGAGGTGTTCTTTTAGTAGTTTTTTTAAGGTTGCGGGGGATTGTGTTTAGAGTGGTAGATGTGGAAGGCTGTTCCAGGTAATGGGCGCTGCGACAGAGAAGCGGCGTTGTGCGTGGTGTGTGAAGTAGGTGCTGTGATGAGCTGCGTTAACCTATCAGTATACGTGTATGCAAAATATGGACGTCAACAAACCATTTGAGCCATTTGCGTAGCTAAGCCGACTCCAGTCACTCCAATTTCCATAATTGAGGCAATCCTTGGCACGCACGCGTATCATGTAGCTGGTGCCAGGACGGGCATAAGGTATTTTTAACAACCAAACCTTTCCAAAAGACACGATGACCTCGGAATTATCAAGCTGTCATAACAGTCACACACAGGCACACACACACACACACACGTAATGTATGGAACAATTCTAAATACACACTACGTTACAAAGTCAAAACATCAGCGTGTGTTCCTGCTCAAATTGGCAGTGAGCTGGCACCCTTGATTTTGGCAGCAATTCCCACGGTGGGTAACCACTTTCTCATCGGGGTAACTACTCTCAGCATGATGACCACGTGGAATTTCAACAAAGTAGGGCACAGTGCAATAAATGTTGAACAAATCAATCGCAAGCAAGAGAAGGTATTATTTCGTATGTGATGTTAAACAGCAGGAGAGCCCAAATGTGAACAGCAAGGGAAGGCTGTTCCAGACTGTAGGAGAACAATGAAGTGACCTTCATTTGTACAAAACCTTAGTTTGCTCTATAGTGGCGCGGTGAGTAGCCCTGCCGCCTCACAGCAAAAAGCCCCCGGGTTCTAATCCCAGCTGGCGTGCCTGTCTGCGTGGAGTTTGCATGCTCTCGCCGTGTCAGTGTGGGTTTTCGCCGGGAACTCCGGTTTCCTCCCAAAGTCCAAAGGCATGCTGCTGCATAGGTTAAATGGCCCGCGAACTAAATTTCGCCCAGTGCCCTGTGATGGACTGGCGTCCCATCCTGGGTATAGCACTGCCTAGCGCCCTGTGCCTTCCGGGATAGGATCCTGATCACCGCGACCCTCTACATGATTAAGCAGTTTCTGACAACGCATGGCTGTTTGGAATTTAATTACGCACATTCACATGATAACATAAAATATGTTGTCTATTGCCTCATTGTGTAAGCAACAAACTCTGGACCACTTTGAACATTCTGGGTGTCATCATCATGGTTCGCAAACTCTACTGCTGGCGTATCATGTGTTATTGTTGAGAGCACTACCTCTAAACAATCGGGCTCTGAGCACAAAAAACTATATTTGATTTTAAAAAAGCGTGATGTGCTGTAGTGCAGCATTATGGATAATGAAAATAAGCAAATCCATATACATATAAACTATTTTATCCGATTGTGAAGCAAAAAGTTGGTTCGAAAAAAATAGAGATGAATTAATACAATGCATAATTGCAATAAGACGTAAAAATGTGAAAATCTTACCTTTCTGAAATGTCTCTCTTTTGTCGATTTGTACTCTAGCTCCAACTTGAGTTTGAATCCTTCGTTGACACGTCTCCACGTGTTTGGATAAGAGCAGATCACCCATATATTCCTCTCGCTTGCCTGGGCTGGAACGACTCTTCGAATGATGGGTGGGTCTGGTTTAACTAAACAAAAAAAGAAATAATAATACATCGCGTCCAATTACCACTTGTTTCAATCAACAATTTCATCACACAAGTGATGACTGTTAAAAAAAATGTTGTTGCTAATTGCATTTCCTGCTAATATTAATATTGTTAAGAGGATTAAAGTGTTGTTTAATTTCCCAACGTGGTTCTTGCTTAATATTTCATCTATTCGTAATATTGAATGGCTCATCAACATACAGTTCTGTGTGTTCTTGTTAAAAGTATTAATATTTGCATGATACTTGGTGGTGCAAAGGTAACTAATTACTTAACGCATAACTTTCAACTTGATTTCAAACCGATTTGCAGACCTATGCTGCGTTTGCAGACTTATTTTCATAACCAATTTACAACTGAAAATAAACATGAAAACTGGTTATTCTTACTCATTGTCTTGAAAGAAAATTGTTCAGATTTACTTGTTTCACATCCAAGTGCATTTTTAGCCACCACCGTAACGACGTAGGAGAAAACGTTAGTGTATTCGCCTTGAAAGGAACATTCATTTTTGTCGCACTTTCGTATGCAATCGATTTTGTCGTTACTAAACAAGAAAACAGAAAACAATAATTTTAAGACACAGACAAATTTATATAAACATAACTATCAAGCAAACACATCCTTTATACGTGACTATCCATCCAACGGGAAAGCACATCACCGTCTCTCTTGATCAAAACTCGTGCCACGTGCAACATTAGCTTACTTGTAGTCGTGACCTTTCTGCTTGAGTGTGCTTAAGTGTCAGTTATCTGGATGGGGGGTCAAGGTAGAAGCGTTCACGTCGCGATCCCTGTCAGGTAGTACTTGGTATTGCCTGCGAATTCTACCAAACACTTCGAAGCCAAGCTGAAAGACGACCATGTCCAGAAGCTAGCCATCGTGCTTCGAAGAATCGCAAAGAAGAAGAAGAAGTTATCTGGATTTGGTCGATGTTCTTCGCAAATGGTTCGTACTTAACGAGGTGAACATGTACTGGCTAACCCTAAATAAAGCTGTCTTTGCCTTCTGGTTATGTGTGTAAAAATACGGGATAAAATAAGTTTAATCTTAATCATATTGGAAGGTTATAGAAAAAGCCAACAGTAACCGCAATCCACAGTTGCCTGACGTCATGCATAAACCACAGAATGACCACTGTTTACTCATTTTAGTGACCAAGGAGGGATGTTGGGATGAGTGATTCCCTGGCTTTTATTATTCGGATTTTGAATCAAGTGCAATAACCACAGTGCCACCAATTGGGAGTTTGCATTTATTTCATATATGCCAAGAGATTTCCAAAGATAATTTAAAATATCCCACTGTTATTGTGTACGCTTCAGTGAATGCCATGGCCACATGCTGGGTAAAAGACTTACAATTGTTTACTGCCCGACCACAAAGTTTTGCAATAATTTACGCCCCCACCTGTGTTAAAGAGTGGTCCTGGAGTGGATTCTACCGGCACTTTCAAGCATAAAACTATTTTTTTATCCTAACATATGGTTTTAATCAACAAGCTGTAATGTACTGTATTTTAAATTGACTATCTTGTTTATTTATTATATTTCATTAGAAGGTAATTACGCTGCAGTGAAATTTGATAAGTATGATTGAATAGCCTAAAGGCAACTTGAGCATAACAGAAAGGCACTTTTTAAATCAGAATTTATTTTTTTAAATTGCAAACGAAACGGTTTTTTGTTGATTTTCTCACTGACCAGTGCGTTTCACATTTCACAACAAAACCACTTGTACAACCAGCGGAAACACAAAATGTCCTTCATGCAAGACACAACAACAAGTGCTGCACTGAAAACAAACACTGCATACACTTAGGGCACTTGCAAGTTGGGGACATCTAAGCAATGTTTTACATAAATATTTTTCATGTATTCAGTCATCAACTACATTGCAAAATGTGATAATACTTAACATTCTGCCGAGTTCTTTTGTTTGGTTTTATTAAATAATAATAATAATAATAATTCAATTTATATAGCGCCTTTCACCCGAGGGTGAATATAGACAAAAACACCACAAACAAACCACACAAGAACAACTAATATCCGTGTGGTCTTGCAATGGTAGGGCACAGTACATGAGACAAAGTATGAAACTTACAAACTAATCTTACGGGAGCAATGGAAAGGTGCGGTCAGGAATGGGTTACACATAGTGCGCTGTCGAGCTGAGATATTGTGGAGTATGCTGGGCCCTTAGGGAGTGTAAAGGACACGACGGGTAGAGTCTTACATGGAGTTCTTACGTCTTTCGATGCATATTTGTATGAAAACGCGACGAAAAGTAAGAGCGTCTAATCAGTTTAGTTATGTCAATAGTGCAATGGACTTTCAGTGCATTAAGGATGCATCGCGTAGTTTGTCATTAGCCGTCATGCAAAACGGTAAATGCTATCTTCCTCAATGTCTGCCTCGCCAGTGATTTTCTCTGTCTCTTTTTCCTTATTCACCCATGCTTCCATAAAAATAACGCTTGGTTAGCATATATGCTTCCTGCATTTCTAAAATTGCACTGGAGAGGCTTGTTCTAGGGTTGGTACATTCCACTATTGAAAGAAAATAACGACACATTGCGGAAAACGTACTTTAAGCGTATGTTACTAAATTATATTGTTATACTTTATACACATTGAAACATGAGAATGATATGCGTGCACTGTTGGTGTGATGTTAAACCTATCAGGGGAAAAAAAACAGAAATGTACCAAATGGTTAATGAGTGAGTGACATTTACAGGGAGGGCATTGCCTACATTGCCGAACAATATGCCAATCTATCGTGTACTTCCACTGTCAGTGTTTAAATACATTCACACATTCATATACACGTGAAACCACCAGCTACAAACATTCAGGACGTAAAATTAGTGTCGGTATGTTCCTTGTGCAAAAGTGATGCGAACAAAAAGGTTAAAACAATCCTGTACAGAAACGAATCATTTGCCAGTTGTCTCAACAATTATTACCCTGTCATTATTTAGATTAACATATATAGATACAAAAAACACACGTACTTGGACTTGACGACTATGGTAAAGTTGATGGGCAGAAATGTTTCTCTGCCAGATGTCCACCTGCAAATCACCTTGTCTGGGTTAATGGCTCTGCAGTGCACAGTGGGTTTCTCTGGTGGATCTGGTAAAAGAAATGGAATGTAGAAGTACGTGGGGAAGGGTCAATATACACACAGAGCTGGGGCATGGAGACTTACAGAAAGGTTAAACGCAACGCTTCATGTACTTCAGCTGTTTACTTGTCAGCTCGCAATGTCAATTGCTTGTGTATAATAATTTTCTGGAAATTGGTTGATTTTATTTCATGACAATAATGCCATGATGCATTGATGTTAGATGCCTAGTATTTGTATTAATTCTGCAGTCCAGTTAATGATTTGATACATATGACAGTAATAATAAAGCGCACCTGTTGGATACACACTTACATCCAACCTCCAAGGTGATGTGTCCCAGTTGTTCCTCGCTGACGTTATTGTGACAGCTGTACACTCCATTGGCTGAGAGATCCGTGCTGTTGATAGTGATGGAGCCCATTTCGTCTACGGTGTGGCTCACGCATGGAGGGATGGACTTGCCATTCATTCTCCACAGCACGCCGTTGTCCACGCTCGATGAGTTGCAGGGCAGAGTCACTTCGCTGCCAGCTGTTATAGCCACTGCACTTGGATCGCTCTTACCTGCTAAAGGAAAGGATGGTAGAGCCGCGCACGTAAATATGCCACCCGGCACTGTTGAATATACAACTTGTAAAACCACACTCCCGTTGGTTAATGCCAATGTTGGGGGTCAAGGTAGAATCGTTCACGTCGCGATCCCTGTCAGGTAATGCTTGGTGTTGCCTGCGAATTCTACCAAACACTTCGAGGCCGAGCTGAAAGACAACGATGTCCAGAGGCTGACTGACCATCGTGCTTCGAAGAATCGCAAAGAAGAAAGATGCCAACGTTCCATTTTCGTGGGTTATTTTTTTTTGTGTGGTTGCATACATAGGCGTTTTAAGCTGTAAGAAGGCTAACTTGGCTTACCAACTATATTTACCGCGGCACGGGGAGTAGCGCTGCTTGCCTCATTGTAAGAAAGTTCTGTGTTCGATTCATGGCTCGGTTTCCTTTCTGTGTGGCGTTTGCATGTTTTCACCTTGTTCGCGTGGGTCATCGCTGGGTTCTCCGGTTTCCTCCCACGATCCAAAGACACGCTGCTGCCTAGGTTTATTGACCTGCCTAAATAGCCCCCGGTGCCCTGAGATGTTGTAACTTGCTTAACCCCATTCCCCCGCTGGACAACTGTTAAAAAGAGGTACAATGTACTAGCAAATTACGCGCAATCATGTTCCAAGCATGTAACACGTTCTTCACACGTTAGGATAAAAGAAGGTTGATGGTAATGCAAAAGTGCAAATTTAAAACTGAAATCTGAATTTAAAACTAAAAGTTTCAGAGCATTTATCAATAAGTGGGTACTAAATCTGAAATAAGACAACAACAAAAATGGTGAATTTTCAGATACAATTTGTGCACATGAAGGATTCGAACCCGGTGGTCTCATTACGTACACATATACATGTATGCATATAACACTTCCTCGGTTATATAGACTCCAGAGATTTAACACTTATAATAATAATAGCGTTTTATATAGCGCCTTTCACACGAGGGTCACAAAGCGCTGCACAAGGGCCGCGAAGAGAACGGCATGTCAACAATTAACAACGGCTGCAAGCTAACCCAATCGCATATGCTGCTGTTGTGCAAATTGTAAACGAGGACATTACATGACGTGCGTTGTATATGCTCATCTATATACATTATCTTTAACACAGCAATGCATGTACATTGGATTTAACACTGCAATTAATATGTATGCAAGAAAACAATCCCTTACCGCTTCCTCTGCAGATTTCCAGACTGGGCTGTACACAGCGACTTAAGCAAACGACTAGTAACACCACGCGTCTTAATTCTCGACAGTATTTTAAACTCATGTTTAACCATACGCGTACACGGTCTAGCACACTGTGCTGTGCTTGTTTAATCTAGCAATGTGTCATTCATGTTTGTTACGTTTACATTACTATAAATGTTTGCTGTTTGCTAAGACCGCCATGTTCATGTTCATGTCCTTTATGATAGCGTTGCCCTCTTAATACACCAATAACGGTAGTGAGCAATAAAACTGTCGATAGCGCTAAATGTACCCTCATAAGGAGGAACTTGGAAACCAGTTGGAGCAGTGAGCTGGCCCTTAGACCCCTTGGCTTGCCACATCCTCCTTGAAAATGTCAAGTCTGGAAACTCGACACTCGCAAACTGTTCTTTACAGGACCTCTAAAAATCAAGGGTTCGACAAGGGAGAAATAAGGAAACTATACCTTTTGAAAAACATGCTTGTTTATTGACAATTAGTTAGTTGCCACTAAATACTGTGGTAATTTCAATCCAGGCTCTGATGTCAAAGCGGAATTGTTCAACAGCTAGTAACTGTCATTTTTGTTGTTGTCATGTACGCTCAAATCTCCATTAGCTCTCGTGTCTCCCTGCATTTGGACCCGGATATTTGTTATTCAGGCAAACACTTTTTCAGGACCATCCCTTCTATAAATGCTAGAGTAATCCATATCCAAAACATTCCGCAAGACTCTCCCTGAACTCCCTCTTGTGAGTGCTTCTCAACGCGCTGTGCCGCAGGCTCAGTGTAGCCCAGGAACTGCGCACTTTGAGTATCGCCAGCAATGAATGAATGACTCCATGTCAACACACTCGCGCTCTGTCCACCATCCACCATAGCTGTGGAGTGAGCCACAGGGTGTGATCTTTAAAATGTGTATACAAAAATTACTGATGTAGGTTTTCACGGCTCGATCCATGATGGTTGCTCTCCAGAGGTGCTCCCTCGGGACAGCCGTGTCGAGCGATCTCCCTCTCTCCGTTTCGCCTCCCACGTTGGAAACATCAACAATCATCAGCTCTGGAGAGCAACCATCGTGTTTTAAACAATGCTTCATGCAAAATGTGGTGTCCATAGCTTTCACGACGCTGACACATCATTTTAGATTTTTCCCTTGTGGGCCGAGCTGCCTGCTAACCGAGTGAGCACGTTTCCAAGTGTTCCAAACCTGGTGGCTCTTAGTTGACTCAAACTGGTGCTTTCAGTAATAATAATATCAATTTATATAGCGCCTTTCACCCGAGGGTCACAAAGCGCTGCAAGCAATGTCCATGCATCACGCCTGTTCTGCTTGCCGTGATGTTAATTTCGTTACTGTACTTGTGTGCGACACGAATGTACACGGAATCGTTTCAAGAAATGTCACAAACATGCTGACTGGCACTTGCTATTCTCATTCTTCTTCCACCCTCGTCACAACCAACGACCGCAACCACCGAATTGAGTCTTTTGAGAGGAATACACAAACCAGTTGAAGGCTCTCTGAGTCATTAGGATCATTCACCCAAGGGGGGAAATCCACTTTGACATTAACATTAGACTTAGACAAGCAATGGGTAGGGGTTTATGCGAGTTTATTTGACGCTTCTGATGCTGATAACGGAATGTGAAAGAGGAACTTCGTTTAAAAAAATACTATGGTGTATGGAGCCATGGTTTAAATGTGAAAGGACAGCGAAGGAGCTTTACTCTTTGTCCAGTGTATGTTGTTGCATTACAGTGTAGAATTAATCCAAGTAATCTTCAACACGTTCAAAAAGATGATGGCATTCATACCTCTGCCTTCTCTCAATGAAAACTTAATAATTTTAGTCTATTTCCCATTTTTTTTTCCCGAAATCATCTGGTGGTTCATTTTGTGTCATAGCTAAATCTTGAAACCCTTCTTCCGTATTTACCAGCAACGCCTTGTCATCAATTCATGAAATGAAAACCAGAAAACTGTTTCGAAGGACACAAATAAACTTTGACAAAAAGGAAATTGCTTCAACTCACTGTCCTCCAAACATGATTCCTTCACAGTGGTTATGTGCATCCCTCTTTGACACCTCTTCAGATTATTGCATCTGATTTACCTTCTGCCATTCCCACTGTTGCGGTTTGACCCATGTATAAATCTGCAATTAGCCTTTATCTTTACATATTCTTTAGCAAGATACAGATTGTCCACCAGCTGAAATTAAGTGTATTAGGCTATTATGTAAATAAAGATAAAATTAAAGTCTATGTCGGAAACACGAGTTCGATTCCATGTTACAGCTAACAAAAATGACGATTTTCTGAACCGGTCATGGGCCTCCCCAGGTCGAATCAGCCTCAAAAGAGTACCCGGTGCTGTGTTTAAAAATCGCCACTAGGGAGACAAAAGGCGTTCGAACGGGCGTGGTGCTGACCGCATTTCATGCCGTATTGGCATGAAATGCGGTCAGTGTTCTTTCTGGGGGTCAAGGTAGAAGCGTTCACGTCGCGATCCCTGTCAGGTAATACTTGGTATTGCCTGCGAATTCTACCAAACACTTCGAGGCCGAGCTGAAAGACAACGATGTCCAGAGGCTGACCATCGTGCTTCGAAGAATCGCAAAGAAGAAGAAGTGTTCTTTCTATGTGGTATAATGCCGCCATTCCCATCGTTGGGCTGCGAGCGCCACCTAGTGGTCCGTGGAGACCAGACCCAAGTTGAGAACCCCTGGTGTAGTAACTTGATATCAGTAACCCCGGTCGTGCTGTGAGCTATGCTTAACTGTACATTGGTGTAAGAACCGCATCTGCCGTGCAATGCTCTGACAAAGTTGAATACTCACAATTATTCGCTATCATAGTTAATTTTGAATTTTAAAAAATGCCCTTCAAATTATCAGTATTGTAATAATGAAATTGCAATTCCAGTATAGGCATTATGAGATTTGCCCAGCTCTAAGTGAAATGAAACAACTTAATGGTAGCGCAAGTAAGTTTATTTCTGACGTAAACTGTATTTTTTATGCTCTACTGGAACTAAACAAAAATATACTTGGTTTGGTCTAAAAAGACAAGCAAATATTACTCGGAGAAAGTGTTGTGTCTGTAAGCTTCGCTAAAATAAAACGTACATCCAATGACCAGCTATCTAATCTCGGCAGAATGAGTTTACTTTGACTATAGCTCCACCTAAGGGTTAATGAAAGAAATTCAAACTTTTTTTGGTTAGGCTAAAGTGTAATTCTATTGCTTTTTATAGTGGGGAAGATGGTAGACATGGAGAGAACACGAAGGGGATGGCCATGAGAGAGATGGGGAATAAAATGTGGAGAAAGACGCAAGGCGAGAAAGAGACGCATGGAAAAACTTGGCTCGTGATCCATCCAGTATTCTTTCACGGTAGCATCGGTCGCTACTGCTGCACACTATCAAACACTGAACCGTCAACCTACACTGAAAGATAGTTTTATTTTCCCCTCTGGATCAATAGCTGTCTCATTCCACTTCTACATAAACGTACAACGGATGTCATTGGAAATGTTATAATGTACTGTAATCTGCAGTAAGACTTTAACTCCAAATTTGAAACTAATGAATATTAAAATTTTCTGATCCTTTGCCATTAGTCTTAAATGTCCCTTTGGCAATTTGATGCAGTACTATAAATCCATAATTAAGCCTGCTGATGAAACTAATATATGGTAATAATATAATTTAAAGTCAACTGTTCAAGTTAATGAGACTTTGCAGAAGTGTGTTTTCTCGCAGTGGGGGCATATTGCATTCAAAAACATTTTCTGAATGAAAAAAAGTCTTAGACTTGCCTGGTGAGCGGAGATGTTAAAGTCAGATTATCTTTGCTGGTGGCCCATTAGATCTCAGCTCCCATTAGGGCATGAAAACAACGACTCAGATGTTAGTTTCAACTGGTAAACCTTAAACTCGCAAGCGACAAGGTCATCGTGACCCATCTGGGTTGAGCCAGTAGAGGTCAGCTACAGTGTTTCCGTTACCACTATAATTTCCGCAAGTGCTTAATAATAATATAATTTTATATAGCGCCTTTCACCCGAGGGTCACAAAGCGCTGCATAACCCTTTGTAGAAGTGATGCTGTTATGGATTCACGACTAAAAAGCCAAAAAACGGCCAACAAATAAGGATAAAATGCATATCAGATTATAACTAAGCAAAAAGGCTCATGCGCTTTTTAAAGCGGGTTGTTAAACTAAACAGACCATCACGTAACATGCATAATTCTTGCTTACAAGCAATACATATTTTTCTAAAAGGCAATTTTTATTGGGGTGTGTAAGTACTTTTTTTCCAACTTGAGCTCAAATACTTTGTGTTTTTGGAAGGTCTAAACATACAGATATATTCCAACTACTCGGAAAATCTGGCAGAAGTAAAGTTATTTAGTGCCAATTTTGCAAGTAGTACACGAGTGTTATTGTTGCTACTGGCAGCACATGGTGTCTCGTACCAGCAAAAATATACTGGATCCAGCCTGTTGAGGGTAAGTCACCGTTAAAGAATACATGCTCCTGGGAATTAGAATTCACGGGGTAAACAAGAACTGGTCATATCCTTTTAGAATGAGAATGCCATTGAATCTAAAATACAATATTGTGAAGGCTGAACTATGATTAAAGTATTATCCATTTTCAAGTCCTGCTTTTGTCGGTTACACATACCGTCCGTTACTCGCTCATTCTGTTGACCCACGCATGTCGTGATTTTTTTGTAACTGGGGCGGCAACGCCAAACACGAAGTCTTCGGTGGTTTGGAGAGAACGGAGAGTTCCACGTTTTCGTTTTCGGAACTGTTACTACTTCTTCTTCTTTGCGATTCTTCGAAGCACGATGGCTAGCTTCTGGACATCGTCGTCTTTCAGCTTGGCTTCGAAGTGTTTGGTAGAATTCGCAGGCAATACCAAGTACTACCTGACAGGGATCGCGACGTGAACGCTTCTACCTTGACCCCCACTGTTACTACTGTAAGAACGTAATATGCGGTTTAGACTGTTTAGAATGGTTAAGGTTTTTATGTTCCCATTAGTGGAAGCTGAACCCACCAGGCCCTTCTTAATGGTGACACGCATGCGGTCTCCCCATGGTAACGGGCTTGCGCAACGTGTTCGTGCCATTTGGACATAATGTTTTCTGGGCAACGTGCTAAGTATGCCTGTATATTCCAGATTGTTATAAATATTGTGACACCTTCAGTGTCACAATATTTAATAGCGGTGTTAAGTGTCTGAGCGATATAATACAGATGTGTCTAGATAAAATAATGGTCGAAAAATACCTCGGGGTGTTGATGTACGCCGACAATGTAGATCCGTACACGCGAATAATTGTTTTTCCAGTTCACCTTATGCTCTTATGTTTACCTTCTGAGTGAAACTTGTGGCGTTATCAAAAGCACTGTTTACGACCCAGTCACCTGGAATGCACCTGACCTAGCTCATCACATCTCGGAAGCTGAGCCAGGTTCAGTCTGGATGGTGCTTGGATGAATGAAAATGTAGCGCAGCACAGCCCGTTGTTGTACATCAGCCTGTACATGGTGAAGTATGGTCGAATAACTCCCATGACCTGTACGGCATGGGGAGGCCCTCATCCAGCAGTGGATTGACAAACACAGCATATACGTGCTAATCTGGGTTCCACAGATTCTGGTTTTCTGTGCATCCGAGGTCGACAGGGCTGTGTACTATGTGGTTCGATCATCTGTGCGTGTCAACCTTTTTAAGTCACGATTGAAAACTCACTAGCCATCGCTTTGTTGCACTGGATCATTGGCTTGGTGAAATCTGTTTACCCTAATGATATTCTCTTGTATAGTACTGGATGTTATCAACATTTTTTTAACGCAGTAAAGACTGCAGTTGGTAAACAAAGAGGGCATATTTCACGCGTGCAGAAATTGAAACGCGCCTCCTAGTGGCAACGTTTAAATAATTTCCCGTTCTATTCTGCAATCTTGTCATTCGGTTTCCGTGTACATGCCCTATATTCAAACCTCCGGTCACGAGCCACAGATTTAGAACTATGTAGCTCGTGGGGTCATGAAGGTATGGCAACCCCTGACTCCTGGTACACACGTCAGTCATGTCCTTCAACTTCGGATACTTTTTGGAGTTTGCGGTGGGCCGGAGCCTATCCTGGCAGACACAGGGCGAATGGCAGGAATATATATAGGATGGGACGCTAGTCCGTCACAGTAAATAAAGTGATTATTTGACAAAATTATACTATTGGCAAGTTGAAGCTGCTAGGACATATGTAAGACCTGTAAAGCAAGACAGCCACGCGTCTAAGGTTGTGTTCCGAGCATTCTGGCACGACATCGAAGCTCATGGAAAAAAAAACCCATCCGTGCCACCATAGCTCTGTAGTGACGTCAGCCGCACAACTGTCGTATAATCAGTGACGCCGTTGATCGTAACTTAAGTTGAGCGGCTTTCGGCGGCGGTATTTCTGGGGTGGGCTAGCATTGCGCAACAACAACAAAAACCGCCGTGACGTTTTTGCACGTGTGACTCATCAGCGTGTTGTGAAACTTGTGGGTGGATTCGTTGTCGGGGCGGAGGAACGCGAGACCGGGGCCAGGAGGCGTGGTGCGGTCAATGTGAAGGGGTCGCGCGGAGGTACGCGGTCCGCGTGGGCGGACGGGCGACCCAGGTCACACGCCATGACGTCGCTGACCCCTGGCTCCCGTCGTGTATTATTATTAGACGTTTATTATTGCAGTGGAAATATACTGTACCCAAGTGAGCTTGCAAGCTCCTTTACGGGATTCCGGCATTGACACGACAAACACGCAGATTTACTAAAAAATTACATGTTAACCAAATAATTGTTTTTACAATTTATAAACAGCGTTGCGCGTAAGTGACAACATACGCAAATAAAAAATACAAGGGTAGGGCTGGAACGGTTAAACCACCCGAGTTCTATTCTCGCTCACAACCCCTAGGCTGTGACGTGTAAACATCGCCACTTGGGAGATAAAGGCGGCCGGGCGTGATGGCTGGCCACCCACCCCACCTCTTGTGCCGCGCTGACCTTTATGAAATTCGGCCAGCGAAGTGGACAGTGGTGTGCCGTGACAACTTCTGTAGCTGCTCAGTAATTAGCACTTAATCGTACAGTCTATGTTAAGGCTGTAACAGATCGACTTTTCATGTTGTGGGTTTTTGAGCCGCGTACAAAACTGCGATCTGATTGGTGGCCCGAATTCAGAGGCTTGACCGTCGTGGTCTGGGCGTGGTTGTTTTCGGCCGTTATATATAGATATGATAGACAGATGTTTATTATTACAGCATAAAAAACCAAGTGAGCTTGCAAGCTCTTTGCGGGATTCCTGCATTGACACAACGTGCCAAATTGCGGGGGAGTGGTTTAAACATGGGGTAGGCGGGGCCAATGGTTTGTGGGCGGAGTTGTTCGGTTTGTAGGCGGAGTTGTTGGGTGTGTAGGCGGGGCTGTGGGTTTGTGGGCAGAGCTGTGGGTTTGTAGGCGGAGCTGTGGGTTTGTGGGCAGAGTTGTTGGGTTTGTAGGCGGAGTTGTTGGGTTTGTAGGCGGAGTTGTTGGGTTTGTAGGCGGAGTTGTTGGGTTTGTAGGCGGACCTGTGGGTTTGTAGGCGGACCTGTGGGTTTGTAGGCGGACCTGTGGGTTTGTAGGCGGAGCTGTGGGTTTGTAGGCGGAGCTGTGGGTTTGTAGGCGTAGTTATGGGCGTGTAAGGCAGAGTTATTGGGTTTGTAGGCGGCGCTGTGGGTTTGTAGGCGGAGTTGTTGGTTTTATAGGCGGAGCTGTGTGTCTGTAGGCGTAGCTGTGGGTGTGCAGGGGGAGTTGTTGGTTTTGTAGGCGGAGTTGCGGGTCTGTGGGCGGAGTTGTTGGGTGCGTGGGCGGAGTTGTGGGTGTGTGGGCGGAGTTGTTGGGTGCGTGGGCGGAGTTGCGGGTGTGTAGGCGTAGCTGTGTGTTTGTAGGCGGGGCTGTGGTTTGTGGGGCCGGAAACTGGAGCGAGGGAGAGAGAAAAGAGGAGGCCACGCACAGCGGTCTCGCGCGTGCGGGGGGTCGGGCGGGGTCAGCTCGGGTCGGGTCAGCTAAGGTCAGGTCGGGTCAGGTCAAGGCGGGTCGCGCGAGCCCGACATGGACAAGCGGCGGAGCGACTGCACGGCTCTGCCGCCCGGTTGGAAACGGGAGGAGGTTATCCGGAAGTCGGGGCTGTCGGCCGGCAAGACCGACGTGTACTACTACAGGTGTGAGACGGTGTGAGTGAGGGTCGGCGTGTGTGTAAGTGCGCGTGAGTGAGGGTTGGTGTGTATGAGTGCGGGTGAGGAGTTAGGGTGTGCGTGTCTGTGAGAGTCGGTGTGAGTGTTAGTGAGTGAGGGTTACAGTGCGTTTGAGCGCGTGAGTGCTGGTGTGAGTGAGGGCTAGTGTGTAATAAGTAAGTGTCAAACAACAAAGACACAGTAAGTGTCTGAGTGCGTGTTTTAGAAGTGCGTGTAGTTTAAGGGTTTAGAGTGAGCGTCGTAATAAGTTTGTGGTTCAGCGAGTACAGTACTTGAGTCAGAGTGAGCGACGGTGAGTAAGTAAGGGTCAGAGTAAGAGTGAGTGAGTGAATGCGTATGAGTGAGGTTGCGAGTGAATCTGTGACTCCTGAGTGTGTGCCACGGTCAATGGTGAGTCGAAGTGCACTGTAACCCCTTCGCGCGCTTCGTTACGAACCCGGCGATCTCAGTTTGAATCCCGCTCACGGCCAACAACCAGTGACGCTTATCTGAACCGATCTTGAACCTCCCTTACTTAGGTCGACTTCGCCTTAAATTAGTAATTGGCGCGGTGTGTAAACATTAGCATTGGTGAGACAAAGGTGGCCCGGCGTGTTGTTGCCCAACGACCCTCTCGTGTGCCATGCCGGCCGGCCTTCATAGGTGCTCGCTAACAGCAATTAAGGCGGCAAAATGGTAAGGCTAGACGGGTCATCTTTGCCATTGTCAGTCACTGAGAATCTGAATGAAAGTGAGTGAGGGTCAGAAGGAGTTTGTCTAAGAATGTATGAGTGTGTGTATCGGAGTGTGAACATGTCAAGGTTAATGTCAGTCTATATCAGTGTAGGTTTCGTACGGAGTGTGTGTGTCAGTGTGAACGGCAGACTGAGTGTTTTAACGTGTTTTCACAAGTGTACGTGTCCGTTTGAGTGTGAAACTGTGATAGTATTTGTTAGTGTGCGTCATTGTCATAAGCACGGTGAGTTTGTGTTAGTGGCTAAGAGTATATCTTAAGTGCTCCTAAGAGTGCCAAAGCGTACGTTTGTGTGCCATTGCGAGTGTGCCATAGTGGGAATGTACGTGAGTGTGTCTGTTTGTGGGTATGAGAGAGAGAGTTGTATTCTATGCTAGTGTGTGTATCGGTCTCTGAGTGTTTGAGAGTGTTAATCAATGTGTATGTTGGGTTGAGCGTGAGAATGAATGTACCGCACGTTAAAGTTTGGGTGTGCTATTCTCTGCCAGTGTGAAGGAGTATGGGAGTATGGGTTAGTGTGGATCAGTCGGTGTGAGTTTTGTCGGTGTGTGTGTTCAAGTGTGAAAGTGGTGCATTAGTGTAACAGTGTATGAGCTTATGACAGTATGTTAGTGTGTGACTTTAAGTAAATGGGAGAAAGGCTCTGTATTGTTAAGTGGTAACTCGCAGTGTGAGTGCTCCCTAGGTGGGGTTGATAATAATCGTGTTCCCGTTATCAATAATCACATGCAAAACGATTAAAAAAAACGGTACGCTGCATATGACAACATCTCCAATAGCAAAGAAGCTACAGAGCACATGTCACTAGTGGTGATGGCAAGTGGTCGAGCATAATGACAGCGTGTCAACCAAAAAAGGGAAGACATTAGAACGATGAAAGCCTTGCGTGTGTCATTGCTAAGTGGATTTGTTACATCGCAGGACCATGGGAAATGACGGTGGCTTCAGAAGGTCTTCAGCACTTGGTTGATTTTGGCTGATCATGTTTGTTGCCGGTTAAAACGTCCAGTATCCAGGTTGACCCGAGTTGGCCACCTGTGCCCCAATGGTGCGGATATTGGAGGAGATTTTTACGGCCGGACGTCCTTCCTGACGCCAACCTACTTTATTTGGATGGTCTTTGGATCGCTATTTGTCTGGAACCTCCAGTCCTGTTTACCAAGGTGGATCCCAGCAGGAGTGCTAGACCCCAGGTGATCTGGGCGGATCATGATTATCGGAATGTCTCTCTACAAATAGAAGTCCAGTCATTTATACGTTTGTGTTTAAACATACCACTCGATATGATGAGCGCACAGCGTGCCAATCGATCTGTTTCGTACAAAAAATCCCCATCATGTACTATTATGTTGGAGTTGATAATCAAGCCCAAAATGATTAAACATTTTTCGAAAATTGCTTAACAACCTTAGTCCAAGAGTGTTAATGGGTGTGAATATCCATGTTAGTGTGTGTGAGTCAAATTGTGTGCTTGAGACTGTGTGTTCGAGGCCAGTTATCTCCTTGTGTGAACCCATACGACTTGGGTCTGTCCCATGGTCTGTCAGAGATCATTATACACTTAATGTGGCCTCAAAGTGCCCCTTGCTAGCCACAAGTGCTGTGGTGATCTGCCTGTCGGTGGCAATTGGCAGCTTTTGTGGTTGTCCCAGTGATGAACATTCTATTAGGCTAGATGGGTGATCTTTGTTTTTTCAGTGTGAGAGAATCAATGCCGATGAGAATATGAGTTCTGCTATTGTTCAGTATGTCGGTATGTGTGAGCATTCATGGGTCTAGTCTGTTTTAAGTGTGCTCATCAGGAATAGAGAATATTGATGTATGTAAGCGTCCCTGAGGGAGTGTCTTTCGTAGTGAATGATTTAGTATGGGGAACGTCTGAGTCATTGTCGTTGAGTATATGACATATGTGAGTGTATTCTCTGACAGTCTGTGTGACTTGGTGAGAAGTGGTGGTGTTGCGGTTAGGGTGCTGCGATTCGAACCCAGAAGCCTGAGTTCGACTCCCGCTCACTGCAAACATTCGTGACGATTTCCCGAACCGGTCCTGAGTCTCACCTGGTGTGGTTTGTAAAACATTGCTACTGGGGAGACAAAGGCGGCTGGGTGTGGTGCTGGTCACCCATCCCCTCGTGTGCCGTGCTGGTCTTTATAGGTGCTCGCTAACGGCACTTGACCCTACAGTCTATTAAGGCTACATGGGGGATCTTTGTTGGTGAAGTTAGTGCTACATATAAAGTAGTGTGAGTGTGGCTGTGCGATGATGTTTGAGCACGTCCATTCGTACGCACGAATTGGTCAGAATGGAGGAGTGGTTTTATGGATGACACTATGTACTTACAAAAATAGTGTGGTGAGTTACAGTGTGTGTGTAAGGAGCGTGCGGCCCAGTGGTTAGCGCACTGGGCTAAGAATCTGGCGACCCGAGTTCGAATCCCGCTCACGGCCAACACCGGTGACGATTTTCTGAACCGGTCCTGGGCCTCCCCTAGGTCTACTCAGCCTTAAATGAGTACCTAGTGCGGTGTGTAAGCATCGCCACTAGGGAGACAAAGGCGGCCGGGCGTGATGCTGGTCACCCACCCCCTTGTGTGCCGTGTCGACCTTCATAGGTGCTCGCTAACGGCACTTACCCCAACAGTCTGTTAAGGCTATATGGAGGATCTTTGTGAGTGAGTGTAAGTTGGTGTGTGAATGACTGTGTTTGTAACGGGAGTGGTGGTGGTGTTGTTGAATTTCTCAAACAGCGCCATGGTCCCGGTGACCCAGGCTTGCTTCCTGCCAATAATCGCCAGTTGCAACTTGCATCTCAAGCTGGCTGGCCTTGGCTTTCCCTTGATATTGACTCACGATCAAACATGTGATCAATATTACTACTGAGGAGACGCATATGGCCGGGCATGAACTGGCCACATCACCACTGTGCTTAGTTATAACGGACTTAATAGGTGCTCACTGACATTTATTCTGACAGTAGGTATAACGTGATTGAGCGGCAATGTTGGTCAGAGTGTGTGACGTACTAAACGATAAAGGGAGACTTTAGTTTCGTATACTAATAATAAACACGGCCCACTTCATTAAGTGCTTTGATATATTACGTGTTAGCGGTGTTGGTAGCAACCAATAACTGTGTGTACTTAGTTTCCAGAGACGGTGGCCACCTATCGTAAAGTGCGGCACGATAGAGGCACACAAAGTACGAGCACAGGGAAGGAAGTACCCCGCTTAAACGCACGCATGTATAAGCGTCACCGGTGATGGCTGTGGAATACAGTGTAAATGCAGTGGCATGATCACACTTTTTTGCAAGTTTATGCCCTCCCCCTATCTTTTGTCCGTGCCACCATAAAAAAAAAAGTCAAAATCCCACTTATTTATATTTTGCTGACAATTAATTTCTCAAATGCTGTTTGCATAATGCCATAAACTGAAGACAGTTCTTAATAAATAAAGTAATAATGTCAGTTTTGGCAGCAGCGTTAATGACGCATGCGCAAGATGAGTGGGCGCTGTTTGCCTTCCGGTCCGCGTTTTCTTTTCTTCGTTGTATGGCCTTTCTAGCGTTATATTTCTTTGTCGTGACGATTTAGTGTCACAAGCCACTCCGTTGCTGCTGCTGTTGTTCTAAGTGTATTTTTTCTTCTTCAAAGTTTGTCATCCAGGAGCTCCCTTTCCACATTCACGTCAAGTCTTGCAGCAATTCTTTGTCGGGGTCCATGGAAGGACTTTTTAAGTGTCGGCGAGCAAGGAGGTGGTGGTAGAAGTGCCTTCTCTTGGCCTCTTCATTCTAACTTCGCGGCACAAATAACCCCACTCGCTACCCGACATCTCCCACTTCCCACCCGCTGCACCGCACCACATGGCATATTGCAGTAAAAGGCTCGCTAGGCCTCCGTACAAATGCATGGTTATACCCGCTGTGCATCTCCAGTTCTCCCCTAGCTTGTGAAGTTTCACAAAGCGTTTGCAGTGCTTCTTGGCGTTATGCTTCCACGTAAACAAGGAAGAAAATCCTGCATGTGCGTGGATTATTTAACGCGTTTCTAGAGGAATTTGTCCTGGGAAGTATTCACTAATCGTCGATAACGTTATCCGGTTTTCCAAGTTACGCTACAAGAGGACGCCGCGTCTAAAGACATTGCGTGCATGACTTGTTATGTACACGTAATGATGTCATCTCGCGACGTCACGTATAATCCTTATTTATTTCGCGTTTGTGTTTAAGCCCAGGATTCCTAGAGTTAGAGGTCGCAGAATTTGCTCTGCTGGCTGGATCATTAGCTTTCCAAGGAGGGTCTGAGTACTGACGAGGGAACTCAATGTATTGCCCCCCTCACATTCAATCACGTTACTCTGCGGCTAAAGCAACGGTGTCATTAAGTGTGATCATTTCTATGGCTATCACA
>JAZEWU010000009.1:2272304-2290981 GCA_036362915.1 Geotria australis | reverse complement strand
CGGGTCAAGTTTCTTGGCATGGGTTGACCTCTCCCAGACAGGACATGCATACTCCGCAGAGGAATAGCACAAGGCCAGAGCAGTAGATCTTAATTACTTGAATTTCTTGTCACTGAGGAAATGGTGGATCAAGGTCACTTAAGGTGGGAACAAATGCTCCTGCTTTTTAGGGTTCATTTATGCATAACTTGTTCAAGCTCTGGTCCCGTAACAGGAACGGTGTTCGTTTATGTCCAGTCAGAGCATGTTGGTGGCCAACTATAAAAACCAGGTTTGACCAGTACTAAAACCCTGTTTTTCTGTGTTTTGCAGACAGACCATAACTGAAGGGTGAATCACTTTTGACTGGGTGCAAAAATGGATGAAGCAAGGCTAACCAAGACCACAGTTGTCTCTCACACGCACACATTCAGCCAGCACTTTGCATTCACCTTCATGTATGTTGTTCTAAAAATATCCATAGCAAGCCATGACATTTTACGTTTCTGATTGAATTATGTTTAAAACGTCTAGTATTTCTCAAATCAATGCAGGTTTTCCTCAAACCTCTCCCCTTGTTCCACCTTATTCAGCTCCCAGCCACTGGGGTATTGGCATTTTTTTTTTTTATCAATTCACTGATGAGACATTCTTAAAGAAAATGTTGTATGTGTATTTAATGCTATTTATAAGCACAACAGCCTTTCTTAAAAATCGAATTGTCATTATAGATTAATGATCAGAAGGGATTTATTTCTTGAAAATATTTTTGCAGGCAGTTGCTACTGGGCTTTGTACTATATACAGTGAGTTTTGTACAGTATGTATTACGCAAAAAAAATCTTTACATTTTGTGTATTTTCGGAGCTAAAGAGAGCACGTTATATACTGTATATGGAGTGGACTGCAAATAATGTTAGAATAAATTAGTGTTTTTCAATGACGACGTTTTTAAAGTTCTTAATCGTGTGGAAAAAAGCAATGTTTAGAGCACATTCCATTGAAAAAAAAGGATCAAGCCAATAATTTAAACACAAATTGGGGAGAAAAAAAACTGTCTTTTAAAACCCTTATTTACTTTTGCATTGTGTATGGGAACTATACAATTACTCTGTAAATACCATAATGAATGTTTTATCACAGATTGCTTCAGGTTATTAAATTAAACAGATTATTGTATATTGTAACATACTGATATTGCTTCTAATAAACGATGCCTTATATTCAAGTTATGTTTTTTAGTAAACAGTTTACTGTGCCCTTTGGGCAGGGTGTTAACGTGTTGGTAGCAGTGATGCCACTATGGCAGTCCCTGCACGGAGGAGCAGTACATTGCTGGGAGTGCCTCCCTAGACTCCTCCCGTCACCTCCTTCCATACTAACTCTTGACTCGAGCACCGACTAACTTCCTTCTCTTCCAGATCCATCTTTGTTGTTAGGGGTGCATCAGCCCCTTCAGAAACCCAATAGTATATAGCTTTCGCTGTTGTTTCACTCTGGTTGGATGAATGATTGTAGGTGTTTGCCTTTGTGCTTAGAAAAGTAAGCGTCATGTGGTGATGACTGAAAAGCTTCAGAATATTTAAATCGATTTTGGTACATGGATGCAAGGCCTTTGTTAAGCCTCAGCATAATGTATGAATGTCAAGCCAAGGTCACTCTTGTTTTCATTGTTATGTTTTCATGGCCATTATGCTATTAACACGATGGAAAAAGAATTATTCAAAAGATTATATTGTTGTGCGATGCACAAAAATAGTTTGCACAACACAGTTTATTTTGATGGCTTTGTCAAATGGATACCAATGTAAGGTAAGTGTTTGTGAATTGTTGTGTGTTTGCTGTGCAACACGAAGTGTAATAAATGCGATTTTGTTAATGCAGGGCCAACTTGCATGATACATGGAAGGAGCAACAAACTTCCAGTTGAACTGGAATCGGCAGGTGAATGATTACTAATCCATGTGTGCCTTTACTATTCTGGTATTTAAAAAATATGTATTTTTATGCTTTTATAGTAATTGCAGTGTTGCATTACCGTTTGCTATGTTTAGAAGTATATGGTGTCATCAATTGTGAATTATCCAATTAAGGTACCCTTGCATTAAGGGTCACTTAGTATAATGTGATTTAAATGGACAGGAGGTAACGGTATAAACTGCTGTGAATTGCACCAAAGAACTGGTTGTTTACACTCTAGCTTTGTTGACAGACTTTTAATTATTTTCTAGTCCCGGTAATAAATTGCTCTTTATAGTCACGATGACTGTAGTGGTTTTTAGTTGCAGCAAGTTTATTTCCGGTCTTGAAAAACTGGTCCACTAAATATATAGATTAGCATAAAACGTGCATTACCTATTACAAATTGGATGAGTTAGATGTGTTTGCTAACGGCAGTGTGTGTCTCAGAATGATTTTTAATTAAAAGTTTGTGCTTTTTAACATTGGGTTGCAGATTTTGTTTCATTGTCTGTCGACTTCTTAACTAAGTTAAATGGCTGGCCTCAATATTTTAAAAATAAATGTCTTGTAATCGTATACAAAGCATTGTATGACCGATTCAAATCTTCCTTATGACTGCTATTTACACGAGTTTTGTAACCAGTGACATTTTAAATTTTAATTTCACTTTCAAATATACTGTATTTTTAGACAATATCCAGGACCATCATTCCAAGCAATACATTCTGCTTGTGTTATTTAATTATGTTCTACCCACTCAGAATATTAAGTGGGGAAGGGTTTGTGGACAATATCAATATACTGTAATATTTAAATAGGTGAGAACCCATTGAAATGCATTATCCCCTGTGTCAGAGTTGGGAGAATCTAATTACATGCGGGGCAGTTATTATTACAATTCACTTGCGAATTCCAAATATGGGACTTGAGCCGCAGCAACACTGGAACTCAGTGTTCCACTTGTGCAAATTATATTACATGGTCATTAACATCCACATGTGCATGAAATTTGGATCTGGTCATTTCTCATCAATGTGGATGTGGCAGTGGGTATCTAATCATCAACTGTTGGTGCGAAACTCTCAGAACATTGCTGGGTGGTTGCAGGTAGCTTGTGTGTTTCAAGCCAAATCAGAGGAAACTAATAGATGTGATTAATGCCGTGCATTGACTGATACTTCCCCTGTAAACCTAGGTTAGCCCTGGCCTACATCGTGATAGTATTGACTTTGTGTTGCCTACTTATTTTATGACTGGATTCAAAAGTACACAGCTTAAGTATGACGTGTTTTTATATGACACTCTCGTTTATAGTTATAATTCAGCAATGCACGGAATGTGTGAGCAAAGGTGGTAAGATTGCCAACACCAGCAGTGTTACAACCCTGCAAGGGTCCTGAACGTTATGGCTGTGAATGCTCACACATTGTGTCTTCATAGACAATGAACCATCCTCAAGTCTTCTTTGCGATTCTTCGAAGCGCGATGTTAAATTACAGTTTCCCATTTTCTTACACAGCCCCTTGCATTTTCATTGAACTCCGCAAGGTCTTTTGAGCTGCAGAGGTTGGGTAGTAGAGCACAGACAAGGCAGTGTTCCATAGTATGGTCTGCTTCTCCACATTCACAGGTGGTTGGGCCGGTCTTGTAGCCCCATCTGACCAAAGCATCTTTTGATCGTCCCGTTCTAGTTCTCAGGCGGTTGAGTGTCTTCCACTGAATCCATGGTGCATCTGAGCCAGGAGGGAAGTCTTCAGCAGGTGGGATTCCCATGCCAGTTGCAGGAGGGTCACTCTCAAGCTTTTCCGTCCAGAGCTGGAGTCTGGTTTCCCCTCGAGATGTTGTTAGGGGCTGCACATGGCTGAGGAAGCTTCTTCTTGACTTCAAACGCACATTGCACTTCAAGTGCAATGTGCGTTTGGGTTGCACAACACTGCCTTACCCTCCACCACCATACCCCCTATTTCATCGCGTTCTCCCACCGCCCTCTCCTTCCCATATGAGCAATGTAATCGGTCTGCAGGCCAGACCACAGTGCTGAGGCTAGCAAACCCGTCGCTCAATATAATTGTGCACCCCTGGTTTAACCTTTTCGATGCCACAAACCAGTTCACAGGTTTGGGCTGAGCAATGCATTTTATCCGAGTGCTTTTATCTCTCTTGCTCTTCTCCCTAGAGTACGGACCATAGACCAACTTCAGTAGTGTAATGACTTGTTTAAAAGGCTGCGCGCTGATCCGCAGGTCTCCTTTGCCCGTGTATTCGCTGCGCGTTTAATTGAAAGTTGCACAACGATGTACCGCTGACGCGCCGCATCAGTCACCTGTGTGGAGCCCGTGGGTTCAGTTCACGTGCCCGGTGGTCTGACGGACGCATCTGTGTTGGCCGCGAAAGGTCACAAGGTTGTGCCTCCTTGACCGGTCGTCTAACAAGTCCTTTAGAATTAGCCTTTAAGTGCCCCAAGAGAGGAATTCCGCTTAATTTGCTTTCCTTCAGATACAGGGCAATTTGGGAGGGTAATTGGGAAATGGCGTGCTGGCAGGTGCAGCACAAGATGTGAACTGTCGGCTGCTTCGCCCTAATTCCCTGTGTTGCAATGTAGCCATTGCCTAAAGCAGACGCTGCTCACCATCCCAAGTATGTGCATTGCCGCTCTTCTCTTTCGTTAACCGTATAATGAAAATATGCGACCATTTATGCTTGTTCACTATTGAAATCATTTTTTAAAAATGTACACAGGTCCCAAGAGGAATGCCAATCGACACAACGTCTATTGTGCTACATTAATGGCAGGCAGCGTGGCCATGCCGTGTGCATTGTTGCCGCATTCTGCCGTGCTACTGTGCAAATGCTATGGTAAGTGCTCATACAGCCTGAGCAGGGATATCAGGTTTACCTTATAGAAGAGGTCAAAATTGTCCGGCAACTCTTAGCGAATAGCCCGAGAGGATGTCCATTGGTAAAGAAATATGTTACGTTTATTGTGGACTGACGCGGAATTTATCTGGATTTGCGGTTGTATCCGTCTTGTCTAAAGGTGTTTATGGTATGACTGTCGCCTTGCAATGGACAGGGTGATGCGATTTTGGCTGCATCTGAATTGCACCAAATGTGTAAAATGTCTCTCCGGACATCAATTGTGAATTTCATGTATAGATTACGTGGATGCTGGGGTGAGGGATGGTGAAACATTTAGTGGGACCTTTGTCCATAAAATGTGACGATAAGCTTATGGTATATTAAGTGCGTCAAATTATAACTGCATGAGCTAGAATTTGGGCATCTGTCATGCATGACTAAATCTATTATGAAATTATGGGTGATTTATTTTTTAATTCTGATGTTCACTATGTTTCCCTTAGTGTAAGTGATCCTCCTTGTCGCAGGAAGATAACATACCACTGGTTCCATCAACACCATCGTTACAATTTAATTGTAATGTCCTCTAGAATTAGGCTTTCGGTATTTTTGCTTCCTCTGAACATTTAAGGCTCAACTTACAACAGCTTTAAGAGGTACAATATATAAGCTGAAAAATAAATAGCACAGCACAGTAATACAATCCTCTGCTTTCCCAAGACCACTTACCGGTCACACATTTCCTATCAATCTCCAATACTTTCTATCACACTGCCAAAAATGTCCTTTTTTATCAGTCCAACCAGCCCTATTTTTTTTCTCACTGTCAGAATGATAGGGGAAAAGAATCCCGTGTGTAATCTGAGTTGCTACATTTCCATAGTAGGGAGGGGTAGAGCAAATGGTTAGCACTCTGCCCTCAGAACGTGGTGACTTGAGTTTGATTCTTTACCCTGGCCTAGCATCAGTTGTGAGTGAGAATTGCTGTCCAAAGCTGTCTTTCACTTCCCACAACTACAAAACGCTTGTTAAGTTATTGGCCGATAACATCATAATACAGTGGTCCTTCGCTTTACGATATTAATCCGTAATGTAATGTAAAACCATCGTAATGTGAGACTTTTAATACTGTACATGTTTTTTTTATGGTAATTCGTTCCACTGAAGTAAACACTGATATGTAAACACTAAAAAGCGCTGCTATTGGCTGAGAAGCTACCCAAGCGGCATGCATTTGCATCGCTGATTGGCTGCCGCACCACCCACGCTCACGCACAGCCATACCGTAACACGTATCGTAAAGTGAAATTTGATCGTATTGTGGAACTAACGTTCTTACAGAGCATATATCGTATAGTGGTTTAATCGTATTGTGAGGCCGTCGTAAAGCGAGGGACCACTGTATTACAGGGAACAGTGTCTGGCGGATTGGCGCCAGCTGACTGCCTGGCTGCCTGCCCCCTCTCTGCGGTTTCCTCGCACATCTGCATCCGTGTCTCGTCTATGACCAGGCGTGGAATTTGCACGCGTTACAAATTATTGTATTCTTGGGTCAAATTGCGCACTCAAAAAATAGATGGTGTTGTTTTCTGTTGCTGCCCTAAATACCAGATTCCTTTGTCATGGTTCACTGTCCAATTAATAACCACTGTGGGCCTTGATATGTTTATGCTGTAGCATCGTTGAGAAATACTGTACATTATAATGAGAATATGGGTTTGTTGTTTATGTGTAACAAACTTAATGCGTATGGCATGCAAAAAGTGTAATATTTAATGGCTGTGAACATATTTTGGCAAAGGGTTGTATAAACAAGCACAGACTCATTAATTAGTATTTCCAAACGGTAACTCACTACATAAGTATTTTATTCTGTCAAGTGGGAGAAAATATATTATTATAAATTATTCAAGTACACTTGTGTTAATAGTAAAATGTACAGTCAATTCATTGTTGGATGAAGGGCTCCCCATGTTGTCAACAGGGGCTGTCTAACCATACTTTACCATGCTCGTCAGAGCAGGTTGGTGGGGAGAGCGCTGAGAATGGTCAAACCAGCTACTGCTTATGTTAGCTGTTCCTGGGAATCATAATTGGATGACCAGGTACGTAGCCCAGCACCTTAACCGCTGCACCGCCCCTCCCAAATATGTAAATACAAGGTTTAATTCATTCATTCATATTTTAAAAATATTGGCCGATGTTGGTCTATTATTCTCCCAGGAATCTCGCTTTCAGCGCTTGCAAGCTCACAGGGTATGTTCTGCTATAATAATAAACATCTTTCTAAACATCTTATTATTATTATCTATCCCATAACTGTCTTTTAATAATTACCCATTATTTCACGATTTAACGTTACACGTCTGTCCGACGTGCCTACAATTTAGTCACTTGCCAAACGTAATTGAGGCCATACCGTTGACAAAACACATGGGGTTTTTTTCTTTCTCTATGTTAGTGCACAATTATGACATTACGTCAACACGTGCGTTTGAGTACCGGACGCCAAATCATCCAACGTGTGCGTAACGAGCATTCTGCACAAGCCGCTACGAAAGTCACGAATAAACGTAACGTTTCTAAAAAAACACAACCCAGGCGATTTAGAGACTTATTTAAGACTGACCACCGAAGTGGCACTTAAGCTGCTAGCTACAAAGCGGTTGCTTTGCTATCACGCCGGACGCCTGTAATAAACAGGCACATGCTGTGCAGTGTTTTGGGTTTGCTGGTTGTGGTCACAGAAGGGACCTCTCAAGGAGCGATTAAGCGGTACGGGCTGCTGCTGTTTTCACACCGTGGCCGTAAAGCATGGGGGCCTTGAAATATTAAAGACGCTGCCTGCTGAGACGATCACAAACACAAACTCGGGCTCCGGGCATGGCCCGAGACTTCGCCCCCTTGTCCTCGAGGATCGTCATCGTGGCGACATTTGTTTGTAATTTCACGTCATGCCCGCGAATGTATGTCCCGACGAGACAAACATAACAAGCCGCTTTAAAAATGCATACGAGTAATTATTAAATTACATCTTGTTGCAATGCTGCAGGGTCTTAAAATGGAAACCCAAACAGGTTTGTTTACAGTGGGGTTCCTTTTATGGAAATAATTAACTATTATGCTTTTTGTAGTTAGGAAAGGTTTATTAAATGTAATCCCATTTACAGACTTGGTTGATTACAGTCACGTACATTTTCCATTTGTTTGTTTGGCCTGTTTGATAAATTCCAGCACTAAACCACGTTGCTCTTGTTTTCAAATTGGCTTCATATAGATTTCTTTCCGACGTAACACTTAGGTGTAAGAATATATCATGGGATACAGAATCCAATATGGAAAGGGCAAATTTCTGGGTGGCTCCGTGAGTCTATTTTTCCCGTGCCACAGTTATTTGTTTCAGGTTGAGTTGCCCCAGAAGCATCACTCACTCGGCGCAGTTTTCCAGTTTCAGATGTGTTATTAAATACCAGCCTAGGAGACTGATCATCTCGACTCGAGTAATATGTGAAAGGCTCTATATTGCAATACATAACGCAACAACAGTACAATCCTGTGTTATGATCACAAGAAATGATTAAAGTAGTGATTGTCGTTATTGACATGTCGTTCTCTCCGCAGCCTTGTGCAGCGCTTTGTGACCCTCGGGTGAAAGGCGCTATATAAATGCTATTATTATTATTACTTGCTGAAAAAGATAGCTCGCGTAAATGTATAATCACCATTGTGTGGCAATTACAACATACAGCGTGCATGTTGGTACAACAGTCTAGACTAGGCTTCGTATAGAAAAGTTTTTTTTAGGTTATTTTATGTGAGGCTTGTGGCTTAGTTTCAAAACTGGAAATGATTGTACAATTAATCTCATCTGCTGGCTACTCTGTTATTAAATCTCAAGCGAGTGATTCATTCCCAGGTCTTTTATTGGCACCAGAAAAAAAACACATAAAGCTCCTCTGCAAATAGACGAGTTAACGTGTTACATTGCTTTTTGAAATGAACCCGTTGAACAGATACCCTTCGGGACTCCTTTCAGCTCGTAAATGCTGGAAGGAAGAAATCTTTAAAATTAACGTTCATTACGCCAGTGGATCAGCAGTATTCAAATACAAACAAGCATTATTTATGCAGTACATGTTTGGGATGTGTACTAGTTCCGTGAACCCGTTGCTTAGCAAGGCCGTCAGGGCTCATCTCTGCTCTCCGATTCGAGGCATTACGTCAGTATTTCTGCTTGGCGTGGTGTCGAGACGCGCACCAGGTTGTGACACCCGCCCTCTATTAAATCCGCCGTTGATAAAAACGCGAACCACTTTGCAGGATATCAACAGTAGATTATTTGAGAATCAAGATCCATAGCTGTTCTTTCGGCATAGCCGTGTCGACTTCCTCTTTCTGTCATTCGCGCGTTTCATCTCCCACATTGGTGGCATCATCAGGTGTTTGAAGGGATCATCAGTGCAGTGGTTGCATTAATTTAGAATTTTGTCTCGTGCCATTGTCATTCGGAATTTCCACCACTGGCTTGCAACCATTACTGTAAATGAGCTTTGCTTAATGCCCAATCGTGTGAAGGGCACACCCACACACTGTGTTACTTGAGAGTTATTGAGAATGGTCTAACAATTATCCCATTTGTTTGGTTAGCAAACACATTTTGTTGCCATATTAGCTTACATCTTGAGTTTTGCTCCAACAACAATTCATCGGTTTGATATTTGTGAATTTAAACAAATTATTCCGTTGAATCTTAAATTACAGTGACATTGTTTACTCCAAGGTGTCGTGTTCCACAACAACAACAACCGCCATTCGCCACTAAGTTGCGGTGACGTCACCACGGCGCCTGTGCCAGGCCATATGCACCTTGAGGCCACGTGAAGTGTCGAAGGCTCGCCGACAGGAGGTCACAGGACAGACCCTGGTGTTCATAACGAACATGACAACAGGCAGTGCATATCCTGGGTGGGATTACAGTCTTGCGCCGCATAACGTCCGTTCGGGCAACGTCCAACCGCATATACGTCCGTGGTCCCATAGGGTTATAATAGAGTTCAGAAAAGCCGATCGGAGAACGGGACGTTGCGGACATAACCAGACGTAGCGAACGCAACAGTTTCCCGCACGCAACACGTGTATCTCACGTCTCTTTTATACAAAGCGGTTGTGCTGCCAGGCGTATAATAGTACAGTACATATATAACCTATAATACGTATGTCTTGATAGTCATAATGAAAGCCTATGTTACTGGCTTATGTATGTACTGCACTTTCTGTCGTTATTGTAACGTGAACTTTCCCTACTTACAAGTAAAAAGTGTACCGTATAACAGTATAACAGATACATTATCTAAAATGCAGTACTGTATGTGTACAGTATCTTGGCTATTTAGTCAACACAGGTACACTACAGTATCCCATATAGCTTTGCTAAGTATGTAATATGGTGTTCGCACAACGTCCAAATCACATAACGTCCTTTTTCACAGAACGTATCGTGGACGTTAAGCGACGCATGACTGTACACTGGTCGCACGAGTGTTTATTGCACGTGTGTGCATTACTATCATTACATTATCGGAGATATAATCCGAATTTGCTGACAGTGGTCAATTTTGAGTAGCAAAACAAAACCATCGCCTCCTACTCGACTTAGGCTAGCCAAAATAAATCATACAAAACAGCATCAATATGTAAGCACGGAGCAATGCTGCAATGCTATTCCCTTAGCTTCCTTTCATCAATTTGCTACGATATTGATGAAAACGTCCTATAATTATCAATGGTGTTCACGTAACAAGTAAACGGAGATTATAGAGGTTAAATTTAACACTGCTCATGGTACAGAATTTTTTCCTCTGGTACCAAGTGCCTCCCTGAGATGAAGGCAAGGCCTCAGAATATTGACGCTTTGCAACTAAGGTTCAAAGCGCCAATGCAATGTCAACTCAAAGTTTGTACTGACTACTTAACCCTTGGTTAGTTCGTACGTTTGTTGTATTGCGGGAATCCCGCTTCCAGAGCTTGCAAGCTCACTGGGTATTTTCTGCTGTAATAATACACGTATATTTATCTATCCAAGTGCTTTAAATAAAGATTGTTATTATTTTAAAAGAGGGGATCAAGGTAGAAGCGTTCACGTCGCGATCCCTGTTAAGTAATACTTGGTATTACCTGAAAATTCTACCAAACACTTCGAAGCCGAGTAGCTGAAAGACAACGATGTCCAGAAGCACTACAGATGCCAGAATCCCCTCAGTCTGGAGCAAGAAGAGAGGCCAATGCCCACCTTTAAGGCCAGCGCTGACTATTATATCTGTTGAAGGGCTGTCTGCAACTAAAGAAGAACTTGTTGCAATGGGAAACTGTCATATAACCATCACGCTTCGAAGAATCGAATTCGAATTAAACGTTAGATGTGCCTCGGGTGTTCTGGCTGGCTGCCGGCTGGGTTCTGGCTGGAGAACATGCATACTCACACAGAGAGGTACCCTAGCCGGGAATCGAACGCAGGGACTTATTTCTGTGAGGCAGCAGTGTTACTCACCGCGCCACTTAACGATATTGTCGCCAATTAAACAGTTTTGAAAACAAACGCACCGTGGACAGCATTACAAGGAATCATGCGTATGCATGCTTTTTCTCCCTTGCTAATACTGCACACGCTCCCTCGGAGGAATATCTCAGCTGGCTCAATCAAATACGCCAAGGGTCGGCCTTCACACTCCCCCTAATGCAATTCCATCTACTCTAAAGCATAATGTGCGACGGTCGACCGATGCAACAAAAGCATGCATAAAAGCATTAGGCTATTCAAAGGGTTTTAAAGTATAATGCTGCTTTCATTAATAAATAAATTCGTGTGTTTAAGTCCCCTCTGGTTTATAGTTACATATATTGTGTCCCACAGTGTTTCAAATTGGATCGAGAGTGCCTGACTGCCTTTGAACACCTCTGGAATTTCCTGTGAGGTTTTACAGTTTAAAGAAGGGAGAGAGGGGAGGGAATTACTTTTCATACGTTAGTTCATTTATTCTACTTTCTCTTCCTCTTTAATATAGAAACTGGCGCAGCAAGCCAATAAAAATCCGCGCTGTCGGTAGGTAAGGCGACGTTCGGAAAACGCTATACCGACGCAGGGTGTGTTTTCGCTCGTCTGCGTTTTAAATACAACACGCGCGCGCAAATGCTTAATGCTGGACGGGTCACACGTTAAAGGGCACCCCGTGTAGCCATTGCTGGCACGATGCACGCGTCTCGAGATGAGCAGCAGGGTGCCATACCGAAGGACATAGCGGGGAAAGCGCGGCTGCTCGCTAATTGTACCCGGAGTGGACGCGTTCCATCCGAGCACACGGGGCGTGCGAGCATGGGAGTGGGGTGCCCCGCCATGTGATGGGTGCCAGTGGGGGTGCGTGCGTGGGTGTGTGTAGAGCAATTGTGCCGAGGAAGCCAACAGCAGCTGGGCTGTCTGCCTTCTGACCTGTCAGCGTGCCTTTCTCGCTGCACATGGCCTTGGAGTTCACCGTGACTGGCACAGATGTTGCGGGGATGTCATCGCCGTTGCGTGGTGAATGGCAGTTGTTCTGCACGTGTGACTGCGCCTGTACCGCATGTGCCCTGCCGCGGCATGTACACGTCCCATGCGTGCGTGTTTGTCTTCTGGTAGCGACTATGAACCCTGGTGACCTGAGTTTTGTTACCACTCGTGGCCAACGTTAGCGGCGAATATGTGAATTGATCCTGGGACTCCCTTTGTTTCCACTTGGCCTTGAGTGAGTTACAGTACCTTGTGTGGTATGAACACAACAACTGGGGAGACACAGATGGCCAGGCATAGTGCTAGCCGCCACCCCCCTCGTGTGCCATGTTGGCCTTCATAGGTTATCACTAAGAACCGTTGCCGCTGTAACCGAATAAGGCTTTATAGGGGACCTTTGTCTTTGGTAGCAGCGAGAGGTAAATGTTTGGGCATGGAGGTTGGAGTACCGCTGCAATAATTGTCGCTGGGGCTTGATTCTGAGCCATGAGCATCTAAGTTGCTTTACTCTTGTTTCTATCGAGGATATTTTTTTGCAAGTCAAAACTGGCTTCAAATTAATAGTCGCCACGGTGCATTGCTGCCGTTGATAATGCCTGCATGTGCTTTGCGAGTCTTTATAGGCGCCTGCTTGAAGCTCCGACACCCAACAACATCGCCAACTCGTCGTGAACGCACATGTGCATGTTATTTCAGTATCAGCACGATTGATCAAAGCCTGTATAATGGGCGCGGCAAAACTGATTTATACACCTTCCTGCATTGATGCAGCAAAGAATAGAGAAACAGCTTTTGTATCTCCAGTGTCACGACACACTGGTCCGTGTTCCCTAAACATGCAAGCACGTATCCATCATTATGTTTTTATTTTTCCATTCATGCATTCTCAATCCCCGCTTAACCCTCTACAATACACGGTTGCAAGGGGATTGAAGCCTATCCTGGCAGACACAGGCAGCAAGGCAGGGCACCGCGGGAAATTTAGCCAGCGGGTCAGTTAACCTAGACAGCTTGTCCTAGGACTGTGGGGGGGGAAACCGGAGTATCCGGCAAAAAATCTGCACGGACAAAGGAAGAGCATGCAAACTACACACAGAAAGGCACCCGAGCTGGGACTCGAACCCAGGGGTTTATTGCTGTGAGGCTGCAGAGCAATTCACTGATCCATCATGCTGGCTTTTCATTTTTCATAAAAAATGGTGAAAGTGTTTAATTTTGCAAGATTAAAGCACACTACACGATATGCGTATGATAGACCTAGGAGATTAATTCTGCTTAATTTGACTGATATAGTATGTATACATTTAGTCTAAACTATATTATGGATGACTTTGCATCCCAACCGTGTTCTATTTTCTGCTATATTATCATCATCATCATCGCAATCAACGACTTGGCAGTATTTTCATTCTGTCGTGACATTTACAATCCTAGTTGGTGGCGGCAGTCTATTGAAGCATCAACCAATATGCAGGGTGTCTATAAAGATATCATACATTAATAAAGAGGTATAATTAAAGAGCGGTTTGAACTATGTGGCTGCAATGTTTAAACAGAATAGCTTAAGTGATCACCAAAAGCCTAGGACAAGCGATTTGAGACAGCCGCATCACAGGTGTTGGAAGAACATCTGGGACTGCCAAAGCTTGATATGACTCGTGTCATCACCACCACGGTTAGTTAACACGTCGAGGTTTAGAGCTACACAACTATTACGACTGACTTAATATAACGGTTTAACGCTGGCTGATACATCTTTAGAGACCAGGTATATGACCGTAAAAGTTCAGTTATTCCTCAAATGAGATGTTGAGGCTGCATGAAAAACTTGTGGAGGGATAGGCTACCCGATAATAAAGCATAAACGGGAGCTTGTATGCCTGGTTAGAGCCACACAATTATCTGTAATGTGTGTGTTTTTGCCATGCTACCTGTGTGCAGTGCCATAATGTAGCGTGTAATAGCCAGCAATGTCCTTTCCTTATAGAAGGTCACTAAGACCATCAAAGCACGTCACAGGATTCAGTATTATGCCAGTTTGACGACCTCTTTGTTGAGGCCCCTAACGCTTAAATTGCAGCGGCATCTCATTAATGAATCGCTATAATCTGTCATATCAGAGGGCTCATCTTGATGAGACAAAATGCTTTTAACAGTCTTTTGTTGCATTGCTTAAAGAACAGGATGTTCCCCGCATTTCCGAGTGGTCCATTCAAACTCAGGGGTTAAGGGAAGTCGTGTGTTTGGATCAATCGCTGTGCAGGCACTGCACTGCTTACCCTACCTGCTCTAACAAATCAACATAAATATAGGGGACGTATACAGTACTATGGATTCCTGATGGCCACGTAAAAATGCAGTCCTACATGGATCTTAATGCAACTGATTGACTGGAATTGGAACAGTCAATAAACGGTGAAAGCTAAAGGCGCAGCCCTGCAATGGCTTGCTCGTGACACTGCTGGAAGAAGGGCTTCCACTAGAAGGAGCTCTAGAGAGCTGCCGATCTCACGAAATGCACCGGTGACCTCTAGATCAGGGGTGCTCAACCTTTTGCACCTCAAGGTCCACTGGCCCTACTTGGTTCTGGTCTCCACGGACCACTTGGTGGCGCTCGCGGCTCACCGGTTGAGAATTGCTGCTCTAGATTGCAAATCCAGTGTGCTAGTCATTACACCGCGGCAGTATCCGGGCTTAACATTAACCGGTATGAAAACAAAGGCATGCTGCTGCATCGGTGTATTCGCCTGCAGACTAAATTGCCCCCAGTGCCCTGTGATGGACTAGCGCCCTGTGTCTGCCGGGATAGGTTCCGGCTCACCGCGACCCTGTACAGGATTAAGCGGTTTCTGACAATGGATGTATGGTATGAAAACCGAAGCAACGTGCAGCTACTTTCTGTAACTCAGGTAAGTCAGCTGCCTGCCCTATGGCGATGGAGTGACAGAGGCTGCGTGGGAACATGCACACTCTGTACAAGACACGGCTGAATCATACAAATTACACCTATCTATCTGGTCGTCTAGCACACTAAGCATTATTCGGGTTTTTTTGCCCGACAGAAAAAAACCCACTTTAGTCAGCACACTAATATGAAACAAAAAAACACGTTCGTATCAAAGCAGCATACCGCATAGAGCAAGGATTCTAAACCTTTTGCACATCAGGGCCAACTTTGGTTTGGTCCGCACGACCCGCCAGTTGAGAATGGGGGGCACAGAGTACCCACTGGAGTACTATATGTACTGTTAAAACCTAGTTAACCAACTAAGCATCTATTGCCTTGAATGTTGCTGTTGCCTTTGTAACATGTGGCTGCTCATAATTAATGGAGACCCTACTTTTGAAATAAGCAAGTGTTTGTGTGCATCTGTGTTACTCTCAATGGAACGCGGTTGTATTGTAGAAGTGTCCTCGGTGTTAACATTGTACGTATCATTGCGTTGTACGTGTATTGTTCCGCGCGGTGTTTGACGATTCGCCAATGAAGAAGCTCTCCCAGCACGTGGCGCAAAACATCGGGCATCGAGCCGAATAACACGAGCGACGAAAACACTTCGAAGAGGAGCAAGACAAAGATCCCCCGTATAGCCTTAACAGACTGTAGGGGCAAGTGCCGTTAGCGAGCACCTATGAAGGTCGACACGGCACACACAGAGGGGGTGGGTGACCAGCACCACGCCCGGCCGCCTTTGTCTCCCTAGTGGCGATGTTTACACACCGCACTAGGTACTCATTTGAGGCTGAGTCGACCTAGGGGAGGCCCGGGACCGGTTCAGAAAATCGAAGAGGAGCACAACCGTGCAAACCTACAAAAGCAGTGTGAAGGTTTACACACAGTCAGCCCTGGTATGTGTCTGAGACGTAACTATACATGGGTAGGCTAATATCGCCTCTAAGCTTACCGTGTCTTCACCCCGTCCACTAAAGGCTTTCCAATAGCTCATCCGCCCACTTATCTGAAAATTGTAAATGCGCTTTTGAGTTTGCTCTCCCACGGCCACGCTTGAGATGTAAAACAATAATCAACACAACGGTTTATTTTTTATTATCCTGGGTTATTCCCACTCTGTGCATATTGTTTTGTTTGAGCCTAATTGGTTTATTGTTATAGCCGCAATTACATTTCTCACTGCCATATTTCTTGTCAATGCTTTCTCATGAAACTGAACGGTGATTTTGGTTCTATTACTATTTTACTGGGAGCGATGTTGAACACTCCAATTACGACTAAAGTTTAATATTTGTAGCCGGCATTGGCTTTCACATTTGGGTGGCAGGGTGTCTATGCAGTGGTAACATCTGCGCCTCGCAGAGAGAAAGTTATGCCCAAGGCGGATCGACTCCCCCCTCGGGGGCCTTTCCTGTGTGGAGTTTGTGTGTTTCCCCCGTTCTGCGTGGGTTTCCTCTGGGCTCTCCGGTTTTGTCCCACAACTAATAAAAACACTCATTGGTGAATTAGCCGATACCATCATAGTATCTGGAAGGTTGGCACCGGCTAACTGCAGGTTACCTCGCGTCTCCAAGTTCGAATGAATACCTTCGAAATCGAATGAATATGTGCGCAATAAAAATTGTATTTATTTCTTACAATTATAATTTGATGTGTTTATTATATGTTATTTGTTGCGGTGCATTGCTGTTGTTATTATTTAGTTTGGTCGTGTCGCCGCTAATGGCGCGGTGAGCCATTGCGTCCATCATTGGCGATGCCACACTGCTGTTCGCAGAGGTTCTCCTTACAAGAGGCACTTTATCTCAGCTGTGTTCTTTACCTCGTAAATAAATCACGCGATTGATTGATTTTTCTTAAGCTGTAAATTGCGGTGCTGTACTTGCATTTTACATTAAATACACCCGCCTTTGAGCGATTGGGAACAGAGAGACATAGTCAAACCTGTAAGAGCCACCTACCTCTCCTCCTTGCACCATCGCTCACACCTGATTATAAAATCAATACATGCAACATACTTGACTGCCGACACGATTGCATGATTTGTAACACATCCCCCTGGGTCTTGGCACAGGTGACCTAATTCTGCATAACACAATTATTACACTGATTTTTGACTCCCTACCCCCTCCCTACCTCCCCCTATGGCTCAAGGGCTCTGGGATAATCTTTCAAACGATTAGCCAAGTAATGAGAACTACCATTCACCCAAGCCCTGAAGAAGGGCTGGCAGGGTTAAACAAATGGACTCAATTTCCTTAAGAGACATCAGCCGAAATCCGAGTAGTAATTTCTGAGAAAGTAATAACGTGAGTGTGAAACGAAGTCACTTAGCTGGGTGACTTTGAAAACGGGGAACATTGGACGTCGCTGTACGGAACAGCTGGAGAACCACCTAAAGGGAAGTCTCGACACTTACCGCAGTAGCACATGCGGGTCTAGTTTCAGTCGCATTTATACGCAAACAGCGCATGTGTGACAGCCGGCAAACGCCGAGTCCCTCTAGGCCCATACGAATCAAGTAGCTTTCCACGCTCCTCGGGATTCACGCACCCGGTTGTTACAGGATGCGTGCACGTGTTCTTATCACCGCCGTAAAGACCCACGAACAGAAATGCACCGCGCACTAATACCAATAATAACACACCTACAGCAGCGGGTTCGCGATTAAGCAGACTTGATGGTGATGTTTTTATTTCCCTTCCGACGGCAGCTTTCGAGCGCGTAAACTTGCAGTCGGTCAATAGCGGATTTAACTCGTGTTATGCCCGATAATTAATCGCGGCAGCGGTTTGCCCACTCCGCGTGTGATGTGCTCAATGTTGCCGGCCTCCGCCGAGCCCACTGTGGGGGGGGGCGAGTGAACGAGTTGAGAAATGCGCCTCGTTGATAGTGCGAGCAGAAAATCCTTCAACTGAGGTCATTTATTAAAATTCATTATATCCCCGTATGAAGTTTGTTTACTATCTAAATAAAATATAATTACAGCAACAGCAATAAAGGGCACAGCTAATTAGCATAACTAATGAAGCCTGTGAAAATGGGCAGTAAAGGATGAAAGAACATGAAATGCATATTAATAACTGTTGTCGTCTCGATGTGTAAACCCGCACCGATGCTTAATTGCACGGATACATACAAAACAAAATCCGGTGTAAATTATAACGGACACTCTCTGTCTACAGAAAATCAGACTTGTCTGAAATGAAGGAGGGGGATAAATATGACGGCTGTAAGCAACATATGTAAGAAAAACAATCTCTTCACTGAAGCATCTTAATGTGTGGATAATGGTGTGTCTTGCGCCTCTGTGTTGTTTGTGTCTTGATTCATCGCCGGTGCAAGGCATCCCTTTGTCTTGGATCGTGACGGTTCACCAAAGAG
>JAZEWU010000009.1:2233272-2263073 GCA_036362915.1 Geotria australis | reverse complement strand
TAACACTCGCCACTCATGCTAGCCTCAGCGGGGAATCCAACTCAGGGCCGCCTGGTTCGTAACGCAGAACATTGCCCACTTCCACGCGCTCTCAGCCCGTAATGGGACATTATTAATAACTGACTTGTCCTCAATAGTCGTTAAGTATAAAAAGCAAAACATTATCCCATTAGTAATGTAAATGTTGGTTAGCTGATTAATATTTCCCACTCTGGCAGCTAACGGGCTTTTTGGTCAAACACAAAAGGCGGTCCCACAGCATCGTAGGCATCAACACGTTTTGCTCTCGTAAGGGCTCATCAGCATGCCATGCCAAGCTAAGCACTGCCAGGAGTGATTTATGGGCGAGAAAACCACAGAAAAAGTATGCATAACCTGAATGAAGCGAAGAACATATTGACAAATACATGATGTTAATCTTGCTTCAGAAAGGCTTATAAACAAGGTTACATCTGATATCCCATCATTAATTGTATCGTAAAATGTAGCAACATTTTTTTACGGTTGATTACCATTTGTCCTTCCATAGACCGGGGGTTGGCTTTATATAAATATACGTTTTCCATAGCAACTGTTCATTGGCTAGTACACAAATAGCTAAAAGAAGTATGATCACTCATCGTAAATGAAAAGTAAGTTGAGTGAAAATATAAGTCAATATTTTGGTCAGTGGTCTTGAGAATTTTGGTCTGTCGGCTGGCATACTGAGTTTCATTTATTTTCTCTTTGGCGAAAATTGTTTTGTTTACTTTGTCATATTTTACCCTTGAAAGGATGTCCTTTTTCACACGTACACACGGTCTAAGGCAATGCATCAATGCTATGCGTTATGTGGCTGCTTATATAAAACATAATTTTCTAAACTAACCAACGTAGTAAATGTGTAACAAGCATGATTTTTGTAGTGTGTTCACGTAACGATCAGCTTCCTATAGCAGCTACCCATAATGTAACCGTACATCAATCTGAACCTAACATATTTTATGTTTTGACTCCTTTTCCTAGATTGCATTTGACGCTTTTGTGAACGAGCTGAGGGTGTCTCGGGCATTCAGCTCGGTGATTTTGTGAACATCACTATATATAACTTATTGTTGATTTGTAATTTTAACCACGACGCTGCCACACAATAGCCATCGGTTGTTAATACCGTTATTTATTTATTTATTTCCGTATTTATTTATTTCCTGCCAAGCACACAGGACAGCTAATTCAACGCCCCGGCAAAAGGAAGGCACATTCCACAATGCAAGGTCAGCCGTGCAGCACTGCCAGCGAGATTGGGTTACAAAGCCAGTGAACCCTTAACTCGCAGGCAAGCGCGCTGCTTCTACCTTTTCAAAATGAGCCACTCCTATCGCACTGTATGCAACGGACGTTGCTTGCTGGCTTTTTTTTTCTTCTGTGTGAGCAGTTTCTAGTAGATCATAGATCAATGCTTAGCTCGGAATGTGCTCCAGACTATTATGCCGTATTGTATTTCACTGCCTGGAAACCCGATTCCCTTTCCTTTATTTATTCCAGCCACCTGGACACCCCCTCTCTCTCTCCCCTAATAAATGAATATCGGGGAAAGTGATGCTAAAATGCAGCGCCTGGGGAGCAATGCAAGCCACGTGTCGTCATTAGCCGGTCCCCTGGCTCACTCCAGTCCTGCCGAGTCGGCACTTTGGAGGTGTTCTGATTCTTAGCTAATGTGCCCACACAAGGATGGACAATCCATCAAGGTTGCCTGGAAGGATCGATGTTAAAAACACTAAGGTGCACCGCGGCCGCGCAGCTGCACCGAGATTCGTTCCGCCCGTGAATTATACATGAAGATGTATCCTCGGCACTTTCTAGGCAGAGCTCAAAATTGTCTCGTAAGTCACACGACGGACCTTGTCGTTCAGTCGTCCAAACGAACTCAAATGAAGAACCCTGTTACGTTTCATCCACGAGCGTATCTCATTATTGAGAATCGCTCTCCACGGTGGCGCAGTGAGTAGCGCAGCCGCCTCACAGCGAGAAGGGACCCGGGTTCGAATCCTGCCTCGGGTGCCTTTCTGTGTGGAGTTTGCACTTGTTCACCCTGTGTCGGGTTTCGCCGGGCACTCCGGTTTCCTCCCACAGTCCAAACACATGTTACTGCATAGGTTAAGTGGCCTGCTGACTGAATTGCCCCCGGTACCCTGTGATGGTCTGGCGTCCCATCCTGTGTATAGCCCTGCCTTGCAAGGCCCTGTGTCTGACAGTATAGACTTCGGCTCACTGCAACCCCGTACAAAATCAAGCGGTTTCTGACAATGGACGTCTCTCCATATATGTTCTTTCGGGATAGCTGTGTCGACAAGGCGATCCCGAAAAACACAACTATTGCCTTGTCGACACGGCTAGCCCGACAGAATAGCTACGGAGAGCAATTCTTATACATCGACCCGTGAGAAACTAGACCAATCTCCTTATTATTTGTCGTGATGGTATGTGCGTTCAGAAACGTCTCTCTGAACACGTACGTGATATCACTGTTATATTCCCAGCCGTAAAGTACAGTGTTATTGTCTTATATGTGCTTTGTTGAATATTTTATTGAAATTAGGTTTTAAGGCACTACAGCAGAATATGGCAAAATAAAATTGTAATGAACCAAGTGAAATATTAATGGGGAGCTTAAACTCACATCGCAATATGTTGTGCTCTGTCCCCCAAGCAGTTCGCCAGCTAGTTCAGTCACATTTGTTTACAATTAAGCACGATATACTGCGCGACAACATTGTTTCATCGCGTGTCAGGGGATTACAACCGCTAGCTTTTATTTAGCACCGTGCATACTTCGGTTTTAAAAATATTTCTTTTAGGAAATAACGTTGTTATTATCATTACCCTTTTATTACCATTGACGTGGTAATTACGAGAAACTTTTAACCACTTCTCTGCCCAACTTTTGCCATTGTTTTGATTACTATTGATTCGATACCACTTTCATCGTTCGACTGTGACACACACAATGATAATAATGTGCAATATTCATTTTCTGACAACGGCTTGCTTTTGGCACCGCAATCGACGGCAGACATTGCAGTTAAAATCCATTACGCTTTCAAATTAAATTAAAGCATCTCTTTAATACAACACCTATTGCGTTTCAGCACGAAGCGATTGACATCACGTTCATTTTAAATTCGGTTTACTTGAGCTATGTTTTGTCGGCACAGGTGGGTGTTACGAGACGTTTGAGCAGAGATGTTGCCCCGACGTTGACCGACCAAAGCCCTGATGTGCTACAACATCCATGATGCGGTGTTACTGGGGCCTCTCTCTCTCCCCGACCTGTCGTCCTCTTGAGCAGATAATGGCCGGGAAGGATACCGTGGAGACGAGTGTTTCTGGCTGATACGATCAAGCATTAATTCATGTTCTTCTTTGCGATGGAGACGTTGATTGCATCCCCCCCCACAAGAACCTTGAAGGGTTAAGGGATCACACTCCCGGTGTGGAAACGCCAAGCAGCAAAACAGATTTTCCTCGGCAGGAGCCTGGAAGTATACGGACGCATGAGATGCTGCAATCTAGCCGCTGCATGGGGAAACCCCTGTATTGCGCTGAATTCGCCAGAGATTTAACAAGGCAGTGTCGGGCTGAGACACAACCGCACACGATGGCTATCTGTATCGTTATCGATTAATGACCCATACCGGGATATACCCAGGACTTACGACCATTAGGACAACGTACCCGAGAGACTGGAAATCATTTAAATAGGAAAGTTAACTGGTTTCTGATAACTCAGACCATACCTGTGTTGCGGCTGCTTGATTTAAAAAAAAAACCCAAAGTGGAAACAATTAATCTTTACGGTATATAAGATGGGGCGGCACGGTGGCGTAGTGGGTAGCACTGCCGCCTCACAGCAAGAAGACCCGAGTTCGAATCCCCTGCTCGGGTGCCTTTCTGCGCGGAGTTTGCATGTTCTCCCCGTGTCCGCGTGGGTTTCCGCCGGGCACTCCGGTTTCCTCCCACCGTCCAAAGGCATGCTGCCAGGTTAATTGGCCTACTGAGTAAATTTGCCCCGGGTGCCCTGCGATGGACTGGCGTCCAATCCTGGGTATGGCCCTTCCATGCGCCCTGTGTCTGCCGAGATGGGCTCCGGCTCACCGCGACCCTGTACAGGATTAAGCGGTTTCTGAAAATGGATGGCATATAAGATCTCTCGTCCAGATCTAACAAATCATCCGGTGGTGCGACGGTGACTAAATAACCTTGAGCACGCGGGCTTCGGCAATCCTCAAAGACCGAACACCCGGGTTGCGAGCACGCATTCGGTGGCCTGCGGTTAAGTTTTCCTTCCTCCAGGGCAACATCTCAGAGGGGGTGCCTGCCCCCCCCCCACCACAACCCACCCCGACTTCCTCTCGACATTGATGAAGCAGAAACAGGGGCCGCTTCTGGTGTTATCCCAGATGTAACCGCACCCGCTAAAGCACGAAGCGGTTTTCGCTTCGCCTGCCCGTCCCGTACGAGCCACCCACCCACCAAGTACGAGCCACCCACGTATTTGTAATTACTGGCTGCGGCGTGCGGACGACCGGCACGCACAAAGGGTCCCGGCGAACTCTCAAGGGCGTGTAAGAGGTGGGCCCCCGGCACAGCGCCATGCTTATTGAGCAGATGGAAAAACTTCCTCCGCAGCACCACAACCACACTACCTCGCTCCGTCCTGGCTGACCGCACGGCGTCTCCCGTTGGGGCCAGCGGCTCCTAGAGCAGCTGTCGACTCTGTGCGTGAAGAAGCCAGAGGCCGCGCGTCCCGAGCCAAGCCGCGGATGGGTTTCGCGTCGCTTCGACGCACCTACCAGTCCCGCGGCGAACGAGGCCACGCGGAAACCTCCGAATGCAAATACGACGCATGCGTCTTGCGCGTAATGGAGCGAGTGGTTTGTAGGTCGATACGTGCGTGGATGAGGTTCTGTGAAGTGTCCTACCTGCGTAGTTGTTGGAGAGAGTCGCCCTGGAGCAACAGCGGAGGGCGGAGGAGCGATGCTCACAACAGCGAGCGGGGCGGCAGGGCGGATGAAACTCGGCGAGTTGACTCAGTGGGGAGCACACAGGTGGTGCCGCGGCCAGGCATCGCAGTCGGTCACGCCGTGGCACCTGGGTCCGTTCTGTGACCGGTCGGCGGGCGTTTGACACTGCACGTGGCTTTAAAGTGCACCTGGCCTGGCACAGGCGCCGTGGAGACGTCACTGCCATTGGTGGCGAACGGCGGTTCTTGTTGTGTCCGCAATGCACTGTGTGTACACCGGGTTCGAATCCTTTCTAAGTGTAAATTGCGTGCGTGTATGTCTTGTTTCGTATGTACTTATAACTTATTAAATACTTGTCTCAAACTGTAACACGTTCAGCTTTGAATAAACACGTTTGGACGACTGCCGTCAACCAGCTTAAGCCCTCTTCCGCCATTATCGTGACTCCAGAGGAATGGGTTGCATGCTGGGAAGAAGATCACCCGTTGGAGGGGTACTCTGCCAGTTGATAGAATCCTACATCTACGTATTACTGGGTTTGGCTTGATTTGCCGCATGTCTTTTCAATGGAAACCACCTGGTCTAATCAGGCATTGGGCGGTCTTGTGCTTAAACCAGCGTGCAGCCATCAGCGTGGAATCCTAATATGTAGAGTAAATCATAACACGATTAAAAACAAAGTGATATTCACATTCACGCAGACAATTGGTCGCGCTCATTGTGTGAGTGAGGCTCCTGAGATAATGTGTGAATTATCCATCAGTTATACACAGGTAAGCACGTTAATACCTAGTGGAGTTAAAAGGAGTAATTATTTAGCACGGTGACATGAAACAGACATCAGTCTAATACATTTGCACGGTATTCAAAAGAGAAACGGCTTAATTGGAAATCGTTACAAAACGTAGTATGTTACTGATATCGTTTTATACACAGTTTTAGTAATGTGGCGTAAACCCGTGACCTGATTTTTATTCCTGGCCACAGCTCACAGCAGTGCTGGCGAGTTTTATCTAAACTGGCCACGTGCTCTCGCTTACAACAATCCAAGCTGGGCATTGTGGTGAGGTGTGGTCAAACCAGCTTAATAACCCGTCTCGATTAAGAGAAGAGCATTTAATAGCAGGTTGGAAAAAGGCTGCAAAATATTATTTTTGTTAAATTATTGTTTAACTGTTGATAAATATCTGTCATTATATTGTATGATCATAAATCTACCTTTTTCAAAATCTAAAAAATATTAGCAAAAAAATCCCCCAAACCATTCCGGCAAATATCTATAATAATCTTTATCCATAACACAAACGCAACAACCATGACATAAATCAACAGAATACTTAATATATTTACATACAGAAAAAAAAATCCGAATTCAGCGCGTGCACGTACATTCATATATAACAATATACGTCCAAACCGAAACTGTGGAATTGATTCAATTTCGCATGTATCCATGACAATAATAGGATCCGTATAAATAGGAAGCGTGCTGGATTCATTCCGGCTGCGGGGAAGAGGACACGTAGCTCACGCCAGGCCTCGCTCGCTCACAGCGAGCAGCGTGCCCAACTCCCGAGTGACAGGGGACCGAACGCGATGTTTTATGCACTCGTGAGGCGCTCCCCGTTGCTACGGCTCGTCGCTGCCCGCGTCTCGATCCCATTTGAAGAAAACGCGGTGCAACGGTTGGATTACCGCGGGTAGCCACGCTCTGTCCTGATCGCGAGCTGTCACGTCGCGTACGCGCGCAATCAGTTGTTTAATTGCGGTTGAGATTTAAGTATTCCCCGCAGTCTGTCCGGCCGAGGTTTGTTTGGCCTTGTTTTTAGTGTGCGTGTGTGTGTTTTTTATGAGTATTTGATTACATACAAGGATGCAAAATGACTAGAGCCTACGTGGCCTATGAAAGACGACGCACCTTTGAGCGAGCAGGGAAATATGGTTGACATTCTAACAAAAAGGCCAATATTTTTAATCCGCTTAAGGGAAGCATACATCTTCGTGGCGTATTTATCTGAGAAAATATCCAATGACACGTTGGACAAGGCACCCTCACCATCAAGCAGACGCCTCAAACCGAGTGTTTCACGGCATTCCCCCCCCTGCCATATGAAGTCCGTTTAAAAAAAGGAAGGAGAACTACGCACATCAGGCCATAAAATGTGGATTGATTTAAAATGTAGCTCCTGGAAGAAGAAGCGGAAAAAAGAAGCATTCTGGTCTAGTTTTAACTTTTCAATTTTTTATTTTATTGGTTTCTCAGAACAAATAATGATATATTTTTTATGTTTATTTTATGGCGACTCGTTTCATCGGAGACACACATGATTTATGCCACCGATGACAGTTATAACTTGACAGGAGACCTCCAGGTCTCATGGGCTTGTCGCCTGACAGTCGTTGTAATTGCATCTGTTGAGACACTCGTGACACCACTCCCGAGAGACGCTCTGCGAGGGAGAACTGAATTATTACATTTTAGCTCAGAATTCCATCTTTCAGGCAGAAAAAAAACCGTTCCGTCCGACCTCGTGGAGGCGTTGTTATTTTACCTAATATTGAATGCGTCGCGAAAAGCTGGGACTGTCAGCGTGAAAATAAATGCAATTGGGAATGCGTAGGAGAAAGGGGAAAAAAAACAGTAACGTGAGTTTGAACTTCACATAAGGACATGCGTACAGAATGAAGGGTGTTGTTGAGAATTAATATTTAAAAACGGATTTGCATTTTATGTCAAATTACAGCTAAAAACATACTTTTGCAATCTGTACAATTATGATAATGTGGTTCACGTTTGGTGCATGTGTGCTAAATTATTACTTTTCACGGTGGCCGACTTAAATCCATGCCGTTGACAAAACAGCAACATGATTCTAGCTACATATTCAAGCACACACTCTTGTTTTCAGGATCAATTGTGCTTACCGCATGGTTGCTCTTTGTTAACAAACGCCGGTGCGCTTTAGTGTTTTTTTTTAAAATGAAAATCCAAATGTCAGGCTACTACAACACAAAACCCCTGTCGACTAATAACGAAATTATTTAACAAACTGAAATATGTCAGGTGATTCCTGGATGGTGGTTAACACATACCTCATATGTTGGAAAGAAGTGTGACTTCGAATTTCAAGGCTTGTCGGTTTAAATCCCAGCCCTGGTCGTCCATGATATTTGGAAAGAACAGAACGTCTGTTGTGTTACCTTTTGATCTTATATATTGTTTATAGTGGTTAGTCCGTAAGCTTGTTGTTTTGCAGGAACCCCGCTTCCAGCGCCTGCAAGCTCACTGAGTATTGTCTGCTGTACAGAGAGAGAGATAGATAGACAGATGCTTATTATTACAACAAACGTTCGAACTAACCAACACAAACCACGTAGAAAATCCGAAGGTAATATAAGGAATTTACTGAATAAAATTCTGCAAGAATGAAATATTATCCATAATCATTAAGTTATAATAAACATCTATCTATCTGAGCACACCCTCCCTTATAGGCGACGTAAACTTTAATGTGCACTCGTGAAACGTAAAGGCTCTACCACACCCTTTGCGACAGCAGTCTGCTTCGTATTAATGCCACACTTCAGTGGATGGCATGCCAAGAGCGATTGATATATCATCCACATATTAAGGAACATCTTTACATTCAAACACGATAGCCGTGCAGGATGGCTTGCGGTGCCCTCCCCACTGCACCCATCTATTCATAGGATCTTTGATAAGTTGATTTCATTTTGATGCCGGAGGCTTTGTTATTGCCACTGAATCGTAGGGATCCTAACCATGGTCGGGTGTGAGTGACACAAGCAACTTGCAAGGGACTCACAGCTGTTAAATAAATAAAAGCAACGCGAGGTAGCTGCGGCACAGCAACATTTTTCCCGGATCATTGTCACACGGACCGTTCCAGTGAAATCAAGCACCGAACGGGCACATAATTGTTATCCAGCCGAATATCTACGCATCTGCCGATGGCAGAAAACTAAACCGAAGTCTGCTTTGCTTGCACACCCGAGTAATGCTACGCCGCAGAAGAAACTACATTGGCTCAAATGTCCACGAATGTTCCGTTTGATTGACGAGGGCCAGCCTCGCGTTTGCGAGCAGATGTTTGGCCACAGCGTGCTCGGCATGCGGGCTTCGCGGGGTCTGTGCCGCGGTACACTGCAGGTGTTCGCGCAGATACGAGCATCTCCTGGGCCCTCTTTTGGGACGTGTGTTAATTCTGGATCGGTTGACGCACCGTGGCACACGCAATAAAGCCGTCGTGAACTGTGTGAGCGAAACATCTGGTGTCTTAATACATCCACTCACTGTGCTAATTATACAACAAAATGCGCGTAAAGGAAATAATAAACAAAACAAATAAACTGGGCCATATGCTGGTCAAAGGAGCCAGGATGAGTGGCATGGTGTGGCGTATCCGTCGCACTGTTTAGTACATCGTACAGCGTGCTTGAACTGAGCGGCAGTTATCAACTGGAGATACCACTCCGATGCTACAGACGCGCCTCTAGGAGGCAGCAAAGCGAGCGTGTTATCTGTGTAGAAATTGAGTGTTTTCTTTACTCTTCGTTAGTGTTCTCCAGGCACTCCAGTTTCCCCCGACAAATGAAATACGATGCTCAAAAATAAATTGGTCAAACGTATGTTCACGTGTTTTGACAACAGAATTTAGCAGCCACTGAGGTCATTATGGGGTCACATTGAACGTGCTCAATTGAAACAACTGAGTCCTGGCACTTTTGCGCAGCCTTTCCTTGATCACTCGGCTGAGTCCCTGTTGCAAGTCAATAAGAACTTGTGGAAAGTTCATAGTTTCGTGATTGGAAATGAAGTGATGTGCTGTCATGTTGGAGTACAGTGATTTCCGAAGCGAATCCGAAAGAAAATTACCAATTCATCGAAATGATGAAAACGTGTTCAATACGGTATAAATTTCAAATCAAAGGGTCTTTCAACTGTCACAAAAAATCACTGCAAACACAAGGCAAACAGATTACACGTAGAAATTGCCTGCTTTATACATCATTCCAACCTGCTGTGTGGCCACGTATCGGCACCGTTAAAAATTAACTACTCCGATGGTACAATTCATGGACGTTTATGTCCTGCACTGTGTTTTGTAATCCCCCAAGTGAGGAGCCGAGTGTGCACTTCAGATGGATCGCTGATCTTTCGCGCTTTGTCAATCCTTGTGGCTCTTACATAATTCTGATTGCCTGTGTTGATTGTGCAACACTACCTGTTTAATGAACCAAGCTAGTTTGAATCTGTGGGGCTGATTAAACAACAACATGTATGTGGTTAACAGCGAGGAGAAGGTGTTTGTTGTGCAACAACCCATGAGAGGAGCAGTTTTACCCAGAGGATAAATAAGTCACTTAAATAGATTTGTAAATGTGAGGTGGTTATCAACTTACCAGCCCTGTAATAACACTTAAAATCACATTGCAGTGCATTCTCATTATAGCAGCAATTATGTTGCCCAGGTGCAAGTGAAACGGCTACTAGATGTATATGTCTGAAGTCATAAAGCAACAACATGATTATGATTACAGGGCTTAATGAGTATTCTTCATGTACAGGGGAATAAAGGAGCTGTGGTTGTAATTTCTATTTGCCCAACGTGGTTATGGGACTGCATTTGTTTCGTTTTATGACCAAGTTCAGGTCAAAGGACACTGCGGCATTCCACAGCTGAGGCCCGATTTGAAAGGATTGGAAAGCATTTTGTTTTGCACTCGGGAGTTATACTGGATTGGCAGGAATGGGTTCGTAATATTTCAGAGCGGGCTCGGTGTGAGAAAAGGACAATATTGATGAAGGATGCTTAACCGGCTTTGAAGGGGAAAATGGATTGGGTGGAGATAGGAGGACACCAAGGTGTGAGGTCGTGTGCGGGTGTAGATTTGCTACACTTAAACAAACCCATTGGAACCGACTGCACGTTGTAACGCCTTTACTTCTTAAAAGTGAATATATACGCTACTGTAATTTTCCAGGACCTAACCTTTGCTCAAAGAAACAAATCACCTACGAAGTTTTGTGCTTCCAGAATTGGTCATTTGTATGACCTACGTACGGTGCTTGCAGAATTGTATTGATGATTTTGCAAAGGATGACCTATTCAAACAAAACACATGAGCTCTTACTACTGGGAAATGTTCTGTGCACCAAAGCACTTTTCATCCTGACAGGTGTATGACCTGCAGCTGTTAAACATCAGAGCATCTATTTACTCAAGTGAGCACTGGGCCTTCACTTATCTACACTGAAAACGGCACTTCATCAGTGTGGGGGCCAGTGTATCCATTAAAAAAATCCATAGCTGGATGAAGGCCTCCTCATGTATTTTGGTATTGGGGGGGTGGGGTTGACTATGCTCCACAATATGTCAGTCTCGGTTGGTAAAAGGAGCCCAGGATTGTTGTTCAGATATCATTCATTCATTCATTGTCAAAAACCGCTTATTCCTGTACAGGGTTTCGGTGAGCCGGAGCCTATCCCGGCAGGTACAGGGCGCAAGGCAGGGCTATACCCAGGATGGGACGCCAGTCCATCAAAGGGCACCGGGGGAAATTTAGTCAGCAGGCAAATTAACCTATGCAGCAGCATGTCTTAGGACTGAGAGAGGAAACCGGAGTGCCTTGCGAAAACCCACGCGGATATGGGGAGAACATGCAAAGTCCACACAGAAAAGCACTCAAGCCGGGATTTGAACCCGGGTCCTTCTTGCTGTGAGGCGGCAGCGCTACTCACCGAGCCACCGTGCCACCCGGTTCAGATATCACTCAGCAGCAATTTTCGAATCGAACCCAGATTACCATGTTCATGGCCCACTGTGCTCACCACTGCACCGCCACTCAATACCAGTCTCTTTATGAGATCATTGAGGAGAATTTCCCGCGAAATATATTGCTTTTGTTTTGTTTACAACGCGTTGATTTGGTCCCAAGATAATACTCGGAACTGTTATTCATTCGCACCAGTTTTTACTTTTTAATTCTGCATTCTAAGCTGGAAAATAGTGAATCAATGAACGTGTGGTTTGTGTAGGTGAGGCACATTGCCTACAAATCAGTCACAACCAGTGTGGTGAGGAGTGCAGCTCCTATGAATAGCGATTCACATTAAATTCAGACTTTACAAGACAATTAAATAATTGATGTTGAAAGATTACATCAAAAAATCCTATTGTGACTTTCAACATTTACGTGCACTTTATTACAGCAAATCAGCATGTGGAAATTATAATAACATAAGTAAAGCCTGAGATGTACACGTATACACATTCATTCATTACACGGTACCCGTGAACAGAGACGGTTAATGCTACTTTAACATATGTAGAAATGTAAGTCGAATTACATCGAGCTATAACATTATCTACCCACTGTATTCTCTTGCGTAAGTATATTTGCATTCCTTTTACTTTTTATCCGTGGACTTGTTTACGTTTGTTGTGTAACCGAACTGGCAAAAACGCTACTGCTTCATAAAGGAGCCCTGTTTTATGAAATTATTATTTACTGCAGGTGGTTAATTTGGCCCGGAATTCCAGCAAACGTTGGTCTTCTCTGCAGAAGGGAGACATTTTCTAAGCTGCAACCGCAGCAATTATAATGGGACCCAAGCCCGGGACTCAAACTGGTCATTCCAGAAGTTGGAGGCGGGCAAACTGCCCTGACTCACTCACTGCTCTCATGCTGCTGAGGACTCAGAGTAACCTTTACTTTGGCTATGCAAATGGGCAGAGGGACGGAATATGTGCTTCCTTCATTGTTAAAACAAATAAACCCCGCTCACAAGAGCTGGACTATTTCCACTTCATTGGCACCGTTCCAAATCTGTGGTTACTAAAAGCTGTACATTTGAATGCACGATCTTCTAACAGAACATGAAAGGTCGTTGGTGTTATTACGGTTTGTAAATGTTTGTGTATATAAGTTTTGTGTTTAAGTAGGTATGAATCGGTTTCATAATTAAAGTTAACTGCTCGTGGGAGGCAGAGCCCGTCATAAAACATTACCTCATTGCTCCGTGTGCCAAGCGATGAGAAATGCCATGGACAGAATCTAATGATCACTGGGGTCGGCAGTAAATTGAATCCAGAGGGAAACAGCTGATCGATACACCACTATGCTATGTTGCATCTTATAAAATATAAACATTCATACAAGCAAGGGGAGGTAAAATCATTAAAATGTTATGGAACTATTCCCTTCTAAGAAAAGGAAAAAAAATAGTAAGTGCAATTTACAATTTGTCATTTTGCCAAAGCCGCATGTTGGCTGTCTGCCACAGTGCTATGTAAAATCCCATCTCTCTGCATAATCTAAGCAACAAGGTTAAAGCGACTGGCTTAATATTACTCTGCCAGCAGAACTCACAAGATCGGGCAGATGCTGATAGCCAGGTATTATGTGATCATCTTGTTGCTTGTACTGGATGTGAACTGCGTACATTGTTGTTATAATGGCACTCTGTGGAGTGCTCCGTACACTGTACTGTGAACCTTCTCACCAGAGTTTGAACGTTCGCAAGGTTTGTCTAAACCAGACCTCGCTGCACTGTGATTCACTTCACCAACTTACATCAACGAGCGCGGCGAAGTATGGCCAAACAACCCCCCTGACCAATAAGGTGTGAGGAGGTCTTCATCCAGCAGTGGATTGAGAAAGCCCTGTAAATGTTGGAAATGCATTTACTCTTTCCAGCTGGAAACAATGTTATGCGTTGATGGATGCTTTTCAAAGCTGTTCTTTCGGGATTAGATATGTCGAGAGACAGAGAGCGCACGACACGGCTGTCCCGAAAAAACAGCTTTGAAAAGTAACCATCATGCATCAAGCCGTGAAAACCTACATCAGTTTCACGTTGTTTAATTTTGGTGCATATGCTAAGAGCAGTCCTGTACAGTTCATATGTTTTCTCACCATTATCTGTAGATTTATTTGTTTCATTAGATGTTTAGGTTACTTTGGCGTTTCAAACTACAATTTGCACGAGTACATTTACAGCCATTTCCATCTTTCCGTGTGTTTAATTTCCCCAATTTTCTGTTTGCAAAAAGAGATGTGCATCACAATGTTCTTTCACCTAATCGAGTAAAGAGTCCCATCAGGTTATTCATATAGTCATGGTTATATTGTATTGTGTTCACGAGTCGGGTCGACTGCTTGAATTGTTTTCTTTTCTACGTTCAGGAGTCGGGGAAGTGGGTATTTAAGGCGAGCGGTGAAGCAGATAGGAGGCGGTGAGTTGCCGCGTTTGTGATTAACCACTCGAGTGGGCCAAGGGTTGTTTTACACTGTTTATTGAATAAAAGCCGAAGAAAACTCCGGGTCTCTACATATTCATGAGTTACCATCCATTCTCTAAACCGCTTGTCCTGGTGAGAGTCGCGGTGGCAGCAGTCCAAGGAGAGTGGCCCAGACATCCCTTTCCTCAGCAACAGATTCCAGCTCTTCCTGGGGGATTCCCAGGCCAGCCGAAGGATATAATCCCTCCAGCGTGTCCTGGGTCGGCTTCTAGGTCTCCGCCCAGTGGGCGGCGCCTGGAGTTACCTGCCTCCCAAAATATGAAATACCTACAGGATCGAAAGTCGCAGTGATTTTTTTTCTCAAGTCAGCATTGAAACAGCGTTCATCGCCTGTTTACAGCTCTCAGCCAGTGGTGACATTTCACATTCCTATGGTGTGGGCGAGTATCCATCGGAGCACGACTGTTGACTTTCCCACAAAGTGGTACTGATTTTATTGACCCCCCCATAGCGATGATGGGTTGAATCAGCCCTCAACCGGGATTCAACTCGCAAACATCACCTCGCAAGCAGCTCACTCGATGCTGAGCGATCTGGCTGGGTGCAGCCTATGGGGGTTGCAGGTCAGCAAGTGGGACGATGAGCCTCTCTGTGCACTATGTTCAAAGTTGAAGTGTTCTCCGTGCCCTGTGGTTGTTTCGTCACACACGCTTATCATGGTCAACTCAAGAGGAACCAACCATATATATATCCCCATGGGCAGGACCCTCGTGAGCAAAAGCACTGGCAGGTTTTGCCCGTTAGGCAATGAGAGTGAAAGTTATGAAATGAGCTAATCACAGTCATCATGTTCGTCTGTGACAAACACACACTCGCTATGGAGCAATAGTGCTGTTGCTGTGGTTATTTTGTAGTTGAGCCCTCTGACCCTTGCTCGTATCAACATCTCCTATTTATGTATGCGTTCTTCTTCTCGCCATACGGAGAGGAGACATCACATTAATCACACACACTGCAACACGCGCGCGAAATTATTTCCTCAATTATTACGATGATCCATTCGTCATCATCGCCAGGGACCATTGTAACATCCCATTATAATGACAGTACAGTAGGACAGACTTATTACGAGGTGTGCACCTGGAGTGGGCGGAGGCTGGATGCCATCAGAATAATCATACCTTTGGAATGCAGTCTCCCTGTCACCGTACGAAACAGACGAGTACTTTCAACAGATTCTCGTTCGGATACATAAAGTCTCATATGGTTAAAGCCAGAAGGCCGTGGGCTATTTCTATATAAGCGCTCCACAACATTGCACGCTGACTTTGTTTACAAATACTACTTTCTTTGCATCCAACAGCAGGGCTCCTTTGTTGAGATGGAGTGCTCTTGCCAATAACGTCTGGCAACTCGGTAACAGTTGTCCAACAAGCCTGACTCTGCTGATGAGACCCAGAAGGATGAAAGCTGTCCCAACCCTTGCTTGCTCAAACAAATTATGCCAGATAACATTGGTCTGGAAAGCCAATAGGTCAGTGGTGCTTAACCTTTTCTGCAGCCTGCACCCCTATTGCTCTCAAAATATGTTATCCCGCCCTTTATTAATAAATACTGTACATATATATAATACAATAAATACAAAAATCTGGCATGTCTCGCAACTCCGTCAAGTGCATTTTGCACTCCCAGGGGGTGCGCGCAGCCCAGGTTAAGAACCACTGCAATAGGCTGATGGACTCAAAAGAGACGTGGAGACCCAGAACACATGTTTGCTTGGATATCTTATTAGCACTGCTATTGGTAGCGGTGACATAGTGATCTATACGCTGTGTTATAAACACAGCAATCTGAGTTCAATATCCAGTCATGGTTAACATCAATAGAGCCCTCCCTTCACCAAGCTGCACTCACCAGTGCAGTGAAGTTTGGTTAAACAACCCCCATGACCTTTAAGCCATGGGGAGGCTTTTATCCATCAGTGGGATTGACAAAGCGCTGTGCTGTACATTTTGTTATCAATTATTTATTGTTATTATTGCTGTTGAGCATTGGCATATTAGGTGTATTCTACACTAGACTCTATTCAACCTGTTTTCAAATATCATAAAAAAACAACCCATATGTCCTAAACTTTGTACTGGATATATATACGAATGCCATGTTTACATGTATACCAACGGTGTCGTAGATTACATATTATAATAATGGTAAGAATAATGTACAGCCCTTTGTCAGTCCACTGCTGGATGAAGGCCACCCCAAGCGGTCTGCTGGTTGTTTGGCCATACTTAACCTTGCGGATCATTGCAGGTTGGTAAATTGGGAACGCAGGGCTTGTTTCATACATCTCTTAATACTGGTGCTCACCATGGCGAGGAGTTAAGCTCGTGTAGACCGGGTTCGAAATACAGTGTGCTAACCAGGGCAAACCACTAACTTGAATGTTGGGGTGGTTGCCATCCATATTGGTGGTTGGTGGCCGAGAGCCAGTGATGGAAATTTCACAGTCCTATGGTGGGAGCCAGTCTCCCCCTAAGACAACAAATGTTTACTTTTCACATCGTCTACTTAACACATTTCGATTCAAAAACGTAGTTATCAGAATTCGAACTGGATCCACATTGGAATTTGAGTGCAATTACATTCGAAAACAACCATCTTTTTCACGAGCCACTGTGGCAGGTGCTGACAGATTGCCATCCAGCTTTGGCATCAATGATGGATCTTGTTTCACCTTTCAATGCATTGCCACATCAACTGTGTGCACACTGAAGGGTGGGTGGGTGACAGTACAGTGACCGTTAGCCTGAATATCAGAAAAGGATATAAGTCACTCCAGATTGCTTCGCTGGCATTGTCTTCACACAACGATGAGTAATTTGTTTAAACTTTTGCTGGTGCGTTCGGCAATATTTTTTCAGATTACTTGATGGCAGCAGAATAATTGACGAGCAATGAGTGTGAAGCCGAAGTAATTAGTGAGTGTGACCTGTTCTGAGATTCCCATGATACGGTTGGCATTTCTAACGTTAATTTTGCTCCACAGTTTTACGGGCAAGAGTCACCACAGATGGGGGCGGCATACAGTGGTGACAGTGTGAATTAGGATCTGTGCTGCCATGTCGTCAAACATTGATTTGCAGCAGAAAAGTGATTATAGAAACCCTTGTTATTGTAATCTGATTTCCAATTCACACAGACATGTGCAGGCATTATTCTCGTTAAAATAATATTTAAAGAGGCTATGGAGGGTTAATCCTTTAAAATTTGTTTCCAAAAGTGAGTCTCCAAACAAACAAAACCAATACTGTTTCGCAATGGTAATATGTTTCATGAGCATAATTCTGTATTATGTTAATATAATAATAATAATAGCATTTATATAGCGCCTTTTACCCGAGGGTCATAAAGCACTGCACAAAGCTGCGGAGAGAACGACATGTCAACAACGGCAGAGCATGCAGTGTTAAAGGTATACACATAATTTGTTTACTTCCCAAAATGCACGTGTGAAATTTCACAAGTCCAGAGCATATATACTGTATATTACGTGGCCAAGTTTTCCACACTTCTGAATGTATTTTAAGAGACAAGCCCCATCCTCTGGAAACTTCGGTCGCGCTACAATCACCTCTCACAGGGGTCGAGTGCACTTTGTGCTATGTGCTGCCTCAGGCAGATGTGCTCTGTTCATTTTATTTGCTCGCAGGCTTCACCAGGTATTAAGCGGCTGACTTGGTAAATCCAAAATTCACAACAGGCAATGTTGGGACTTCCTAGTCAATGACACAGTGACCTCTCTATTGCCCCTTGTCCCATAATCACTGGGAAAGCCTCTGGCTGCGCTTTAATTCCACCGGCCGCCTGTTGTTTTTTAGAAGACAAAGCTTAGCAGTACAGCTCCAGGGTTTTGGTTTGCAGATATGTAGTGAAGCTTTAAAGGAATTATTTTTTACATGAAATCACACAATACAAATTCATGGTGATGGCTACTTGTGTAAAAATGGGGAGGTGGATGGGAGTGGGGAACCAGCATTTTGAGTAAGAGAGCTCCTTTAATACAATTTTGAAATCTGACATTAATTTTCACATATTAAAATATAATACTGTTCATTTCTGTAATGGTCAGTGCGCAGGATAAGTACAAGGTTATTATTGTACCAGTAGATAACTTGGTTATATTTTATATTAATATGAATATTTAATTTCAAGCATGATTTAATCTGTGCTTAAATAATTCAGGAAACAGGGAATGCTCATTGATGTAAACCTTGTACTGTACATCTGCAAAATCCAATTTAAAAAAAAGAGACATTCATAAGAACATAAACATACAAGCAATTAAGCATCGTTTATTTATTTCAACAAAGAACGAATACAATGTTACATGTTTTATATGTCCTCTTTAGTTAAGTTATTCAGGCCGCAGGTTTTTTTTTTAAATCTCCCAAATTGAACAAATTGCAGCATGTTAATTAATATTTCAGCAGATATAGCCCATTTCAAAGACACGCACATTAGAGAACATCAATAACACAACGGCTTCTTTATTAAACAAAAAACACAGTATTTAATGCACTTAGTTCATAGCCACATTCATCCTGACTTTGCTAAGCAAATCCTCCATACGTACTACCTACTGTGCATAATATCAGTAGCATGCATACAGCATGTGATTTAGACAACGATCTCTCCCTCTTTATTACATTGCGTTGTAATAAACAGAGCATGATGTGACCAAAAGGGTGTTGATGATTGGTAAATCACACGCTGTTACATCTAGAACAACAATACGGAGCCATAACGCGATGGAGACAGTGCTGAAACTATAGTGCAAGAATGTTTTGCAGATCTCAGTGGCAAAACCGTGCCAACTTGCAGGAGTATTCACTGCCCTCAGCAGATGGAGTAACGGTGGGCAGCTGAACGAAAGTGTAATATAACTCGCCGACACATGGAGAGGAAGTATATTATTGTACTGAGATGCTATGCACAGCACACGCCGGGATGAGGTCACGGTCGGATCGTGGAGGTGTAGGGTCACCCTCGGCCCGTGTGTGTTGCCCCTCCTCACATACGGTATTAAAATAAGGCAGAATGTAGTTAAGATACACTAATACCCCACGAAGCTGGACTCGATACGTCGGAATTCAGGTTAAGTCAGAAAGGCTACCGAAATCAGTGACAAAAACACTTGCAATACATCAAAACAACACTCGTCGTGTTAACGAAGCTGTGTTTCGTAACGGAGGTTGATTAAATATCTAGGCTAATGTGTTGAAAATTCTCGATTTGTTCATTTATACAATACTAGAGAGTGTAAAACACTATCCCTGGCCATTGTAATTCCAAGCAAAGCATTTCCTGCTGCTGTATTACCAGTGGGGTATAAACACAATTAACAAAAAACACGACACATTCGTCCATAACACTGTGACCTTAAAAGAAGTCAAAAATACGACTGATTTTAAGGCTACATTGTGTATACTACTCGGTTATAGAAAATGGTGCTCTTTAATTCCATGCTCATTCACATGCTTCACTAATGCTCACTCGTTTTTTATATTTATAAAACAAATATTTAGATGTTTTCAAATTGATTTTTAGTTTATTTATTTACACCGCCCCCCAAATAACACTCCAGCATCTGTTGGGTTTAAGGATCAGGATTCATTATTTGCTTGATGGTGTTAATACAGTAAGTAGCTCGCATTAAAGAGTTGACAATCCAGAAAGCCGGTTGTGAGTTCCTGGATTATTCAGTGGCCTAACTCAAAAATCAATTGCGAATTTTAATAGTTATAATAATAATAGTATTTACCGAGCGCCTTTCACCCGAGGGTCACAAAGCGCTGCACGGGGCTGTAGAGTGAGCGCATGTCAATAACATCAAGTCAGATTAAATGATAGTCAAGCAATGGCGACAAATTATAGGACATAAACACTTATTACCATGTGAAAACCCACATGGTAATAAGTTAACAATTTATTACGCAATGATTTCCAGTATGCTTACAAGTCACATAACCAGAACGGGTTTTCTCCCAATTAGTCCGTTTTTCGAGAGTTGTTATTGTAAGATATTTTTATTTATTTATTTTCATGGCGGCGACTATCATATCAATTCATTAATTTACAATTGTTCCTGATTGAAAGAACTGTTACTGGAGCTTCCACCAGTGGTGCATAGTCTGGTTTAGCCTCAACACAATGCCTACATAAGTCGTGTATACCCAGACTCCAGCCACGTGCATTTGCACAGCCCTACACTGGTCCCCACTGATATCACGTTGCTTGTGACCAGGTCTCAACACCGTGCTACCCTGCATATCTTCAGCTGCCCTGGATGTCTTTCATGTGCAAGTTGTTGTGTTATTGTAACATTATGAGCATGAAATGACTGTATCGTATTTCGCTCAGCGGATCTTGCCGTGCATGCGTGTGAAATTACTAAAGCCAGACGTCAGAGGACGATCTTGCTACAATCAAACCTGTGTGGCTATGGGTCATGCTCTCTTATCGTTTATTGTTGTTACTTTGGTGTTTTATTGGTTATTTTTTCTTTCGTTGTTGACATGCCGTTCTCTCCGCGGCCCTTGTACAGCGCTTTGTGACCCTCGGGTGAAAGGCGCTATATAAAATGCTATTATTATTATTATCCTCTGTCCCATATGTAACTACAGTGACTGGCATTTTATGGATGTACACAACATTGCAGAGTGGTGACATAACGTTTAGCACACTGGACTGTGAGCCCGGGCCACCTGAGTTTGATTCCGGGCATCAGCAGCAAGTGATATATAGGAGCCCACTGAAAGCCAGCGCACAATAATCAGCACGCTGCACTATGGCCAAACAACCCCGCTTGACCGACAGGGTGTTGGGACAGCGTTCATCCAGCAGTGAATTGACAAAGGGCTGCAAATGCGTGTTCTACACAGCGTTCCTGCAGTGCTCTTTAATTCAGATATTCAGGTCATATGCTAATTGGATTGGCACTTTATCTCAGCATGGCTATTCCTTCCACTTGCCTTAAGGCTGCAGCCAACACATTTTACAAACCAAATGGTTTACGTGAATACCAATGCATTTCGATGAGTTTAATAATTTAATAACCCCGCCTCACTGTCGAGACGCCAAGCACCATTTCTCCACGCGACTTATTTGTATCTCACGCGGCACAGTCAAAATGCACTTGCCTATACGGGGATTAAGGAACATTGGACGAGGTCCAGAAACAATATTTAATTTGTAGCGAGGTACAGGGTGGATGGACACAAAGTACCTTCGCATGGAAATAATATAATGTACCTCTGTTCGAACAGCTGGGTATGGAACAGGTGCTTCCACGCGTGATACTCGCCACGCGTGCATCGAGCGCGCTTCCCATTATGAAAGCTTTCCCCGTCTCCGTGTGGTTTGACACGAAGGAGCAGTTATATCGAACTTCCGTGAAAATCTGCTCCTTATTTCTCCATCGCTCATCTGCCGTCTTTCACAATCGAGGACCCGACCACTCGCTACCAGTATTTCCTCTACCATAAATTGACCAATATCTGGCATGTCGGAACTACCCACCTAGAAATTCGGTAAATATAAAGCACGCTAACATTTCAGGCAAAGGGGACTTTGCGGCCACCCTGTAGAGAGGAGGACGGATTCCATCAGGGTGAACCCGGAGACATTTGTTGTTGTGGCTGCCGACGAAATTGGAGGATAGTGAGGTAGTAGCAGGGCCGTGGGAGACAAAACACGGGAGTGCAGAAACACACAATGCGGAGATGGCTATCTCTGGGGCTCCCTAATGGGGGCAAAACTTGTCTAATGGGCCTTCCTGTGGGTGACCCCACATTAGGGCCACTTGACTCCCTGTCTGCGTGCACACCTCCAAACAGATGGGATTCTGCACAGCTCATTGCCAACACCTGTGCTGCTTAATAATCGGGGCTGCTGAGATGCACTGGGGCATGACTATGAGCAACCATTCTTGAGAGAACCGGGTTACGCAGGGCTTTGCAAGGGTAATTTAACATGTTGCCCCGCGCTCAGCGATAGGCTCGTGAACATGTGTATACCGGCATTGTCGACCCGCGTTTGTGTGCGCACGATCGTAAACAATATTACTGCACTGATGGAGGTTTGCACGGCTCGATTCATGATGGTTGCTCTTCTTTCGGGATAGCCGTGTCGAGCGCTCTGCCTCTCTCCCTCGCAACGTTTCGTTTCCCACGTTAGAGGCATCTTCGGGGGTTGAGTGTGCGGCTGAGTGATGTTGAGTTATATATCCTGTGTTCACGCTACTGCATGCAATAGAAAAACATATTTATACAAATTGAGTCGTTTGGAAATCCACTACTGGTTGAACGTTTCCCCATGCTGTATCAGTCTTGCGGGTTTCTTAGACAATACTTGACTACCCTTCACAACTCTAGCCAGTGCGAATTGGTGGGTTTAGATATCACCACCGATGAAGGCCGTGACTGGGAATCGAACCCAGCTGTGCTAACCACGATCTCTGTGGCAGATTTAACACAGAGAATGTGCCTTTGTACAAGCAGATAGTCAATCGCAAACATACAAGAAGCTAAACCACTGTTGAATGATTGTAGACATGTTAACAATTTGCCCAAGGTAATAATAATAATTTTACATTTATAACGCGCATTTATAACGCGCATATTCTTTCACTGTCGAAGGTACTCATTTGACGAGAGAACGACTCAGAGGCGCATTTTCACATGTCGTTGCATTTTCACAGAATATACTATTCTGGATTAGACGAGCGCCTAATTATATTTGTAAATGCGTCATAATTACATTGATGTTACGTATAAAGGAACACTGGATCAACATGTTCTGATCAAGAGTACTTCTGAGTGTTGACACCAGTAACTTATGAAAAGTATTATGTACCTAGCCATGATAATTAGAATCCAATGCACATCACTTGTGTGCACTACACTGCAGTGGTGCAGTAACTAAACATGTACATTTTCTATGTAAATTCAAGTTTAATTTTAAACTAAACTTCGCTTTGTTTTGCAGGAAGCAGCATCAGCATTCCTTTGTGAGTGCGTAGATGCTCAAAAGACCAGCAATATATAACGATGTAATGAATTCCACAGCAGCAAGCGTTATTACAGCCATAATTTGTGCAGATGTGGCTCCACAGAGAAAATTGTTCTAATAACATGTATAGGTTTGCATTGTGGTTCAAATCCCAGCTACAACATGAAAAGAAAGCCTGCACGCTCATTTGCACCAGTTAATCAGAAGGAAGCACAGGACACATTGACAAAGACACATTAGGACACCAGTCACACACAATATAACTTGCAAAGAATGGCTTGTGTTTGATGACTGTGAATGCACGATGTTGGAATTAAGAGACTCGTTGAATTATCATCACATTGCGGCACTCAGTGCCTTGGCACTGCCCGAATACTGTTGAGGAAGGCAAGTCCCAATAATTCCACTTGATTGCTTAACTACTCTGGATAGTAGTGGCTGCGGTCAGTTTATTCAGGGCATTGCTGTGCACGTGCTCACAGGAATGCTGAGCTAGGTAACAATTCTGGTGGTAAATCGCACAGCACTTTTTAAGATTTTGCGAAGCACATCTGAACCTAGTCACATGGGTTCAGTTCCTGGTCATAATGAACAACACCAACTTGAGTTGTCAGTATCTAACGACCTGGGTGGTCTGTGGGCGATTGACCCTCACTACTACCCTCTTGGGACCTTGAAAATGTAGATCTTTACAAGAGAAAATACATCTAATGTACTTTTTTTGCAGGGCCCTATTTATAACTTAACATATTGGCACCATCTCCCTTCACCAGCCCTTAAAACGTTTCTATATCTGCCTTTGTCTAACATGGCTTGGGCTTTTGGTAGGTTGACTCAGTCAAACATGTGATTTGTCCATATTGGCAGTTGGGGGATAAAGGGGGCTGGGTGGCAATGGCCCTGCCACCCACCTCATCGGTTTTCACATGTGCATTAAAGTATCCATTTTCTCAAATGATCTTTGTGCAATGTCTGATGGATCTCAGCCGGTAATTGACGCTTTACCATTCTTAATCCATACGTTAGACAGCCATTTGATTTTATATGAAATGGTACATGTTTAGTGACCTCGGAGAAATCATGGGCTGTGTCGGCCCCTTGCTGGGGATTTTAACTAACGGCTTTCTGATTGCTCACACGTACGCACACATGCGCACGCAAATTTGAAAAATCACAACAAAGCACGTCTGCTGATACATACAGCTCAAAATTAGATCGAATACAATAATGTTTGTTGCAATGAATAGGGCTCCACAGTTGTAGATGGAGTGTTGTTGCCAATAACATCTGGTAATCCAGCAGCATGTTCTTTGACAAGCCTGACTGGTGTCTGATAATGGTCAGTTCACCGTCCGCTGTGAAACGTCAAACACTGCTTCTCTGGGTGTAGATTACACTCACGGATCTCAGACTTCGCACCTCCAACACAGCAGTCAGCAGCAAGACCGGCATGGGAAACCGGGAGCGGGAGGCTCAAAGATGCTGAAAATCGTCAATCTGTCAGCATTTCCATCAAATTCAATAACCCCCTAGAGTGCCTACATCCAGTACAAATATATATATACTGACATTGTAAGCTTGCAAACAGCTACTGGCAGTCAAAGGGAATAAGTTAGATTGTCCAATCAATGTGGTACTTCTGAAAAACCAGCCAATAAGAATTCCCAGTAAGGCTTGAGGGATATGATTAGGTACCTTACTGACATATTGGTTACATAGGGCGCTTTGGTGCCAATACCAATCCTCCCGGCAGAAGCAGCTGCCGAGAACCTTATAGAAACACGTGCTGCTGTCTTATCTGTCCTAACTGATCTCACCCACCACCTCGTAATGAATCTGTACGAAGCTTGGGTTCCGGTGCAGAGTGCCTGTAATTAGGAAATAAATCCATACAACACAAGGGGAATGCTATTAAAGAGGCAGCGTGTAGATCAAGTCCAAGTGGAAATGCAAACAGAGGTGCTTTTGGTTTTGTTTAGAATTTAAAATAAACTGCTTGCGGTGTACATAATGCGACAGAAAAAGCTGTGCCTTTGCAGAATGTGCTTTAGGAATATAATTCACGGGGTTTTTTTTAATTACAAAGTGACTGAAATGTGTTTGGATGGCTTGTTTTAGGAATGCTAACGGCACATTCAATTATAAATATTTAATGCCGTTAATATAAGTATAATGTTGAAGCGTTGTGTGACTTACATAATCGCTTATATCATCATAATAAAAAATATATATACACATATATAAATATTTTACTGAACTCATCCACTGGCAGTGTTGTCTGGAATATCGGCTGTCGGGCATCATGTGGTACAAATTCACAGAGTGCATATACGTGAGGCTATTACAGGAATGCTTTTAATAATTGGACACACACCATCTCACCGACTCAATAAAACCGGGATAAAACCTGCGGGGCAGTAATTGGGCTGCAGCTCTGCAGGTTGCAAGTTAATGTCCGTTGTTTCGAGGTTTGAACTGTTTGGCCTGTTCTCTGTTTAACCGCTTCACGCACACTATTGTTTCACTGCTTTGTTTAAGCACGAGTGTTTAAATGTTGAAGCCATGAATAAGCCAAACTCTGTTCTGTTTTTCGATGTTTGAAAACAAAATTACATTTAAACATTTCCAGTCCGTATAAAAATGTGTAATTAACGTCATCGGGTATATTGGCCGGGTCTCATCGTTATTTGCTGATCAGACCCAGAAGTTTGAAACTGGTCCATAGTTTTCTGGCTTAAACAAATGCTGCTGGGTAATATTAGCCTGGAAAGCTTACCAAGGCTGATGGACTAAAACAAATACGCGTAGAGTTATCTGTAAAGTGGAGAAATGGAGGCACCCATTCACACGACAATGAAGGCGGTGATGAAGGCAAATAAGTGTGGGGATAGTGATGCCAATCATGATGGTTACGCTGGTCATGTTTGTGATGGGGATTGTGGCGGAGGTTCGTGAAGAATGATACTGGGCAGTTGGAGGCAGCCGCCCTTCAGCAACAACAGGGCGGAGGACTGATGCTCACAACAACGAGCGGAGCACCGGGCGGTTAAAACTCGGCATGCTGGCTTAGTGGGGAGCACAGGTGGTGCCTCTGTCAGTCACCTCAATCGGTCAAGCACCTGGGCCTGTCCCGTGAACTGTCAGGGGCATTTGACACTTCGCGTAGCCTCAAAGTGCACCTGGCTTGGCGCAAATGCCGTAATGTCACCACCACCAGTGGCGAACGGCAGTTGTTGAACATCGTCATTATGTTGTAATGATGTTCTTTATTTAGTAGATGACGTGGGGATGATGATGACGACAATGATGTTGCTGTTACTACTGTCGCTGCTGTTGAGATTGCTTCTGTTATTGCTGATAATAATAAAGGTGCGAAAAATTGTGTTTCCAGGAAAGCCTCATTGAGTCCTACTATCCATTTTTACGAGCGTTCAGCACATGTGGGGGATCTTGAGTTACCAAACAAAAAGCCCATGAGTGGATAGCACTCAAGTTTTCACTCAAGCACAAGAATGCACTCGCTGCCATGTCTTCTGGCCATCTTGCGGCCCAGTGGGATTGAAAGATTCATAAATCACTTCGGGATCCGCCACCCTTTGCAACCAACGCACTGGATTCTAAGCGTAATCCAGAAACTCCACAAGACGAGCAATGAATGCTAAGTCGACCTAGGAGAGGCTCAGAACAGATTCTGATACCATTTGCCACCGGTTGTAAATGTGGCCAATTGCCAGGAACCTGACTAAGATGACCGGCAGATGCACCACCTGTGCTCCTTATTGTGCCAACTTACTGCGTTTTACCCACCCAGTGCCCCTCTCATTGTTGTGAGCGTCGCTCCTCTGCCTTCTGTTTTTTGCTGGAGGGCGACTGCCTCCAACTGCCCAGCAGTACACAATCACCCAGACACGCACACGTGCAGATTTACAAAGAAACACAGCCACACGTATCTTGTTTTAGAAACAAACGTTTTGACCTTCCTTTGTTTGCTCTAACTACTTAGTCTATAAAATACAATGTCTGTTAGATTTTGCAGCTCTACAGCTCATGTGAGTGTCTAAGCAAAATACTGTAAGGAAATATATGGACAGGGAGGCAACCGAGTGGACAGGCAAGCTGCTACATGGAGACATAATTTGTCAAGAGTTACAATCGTGTATTAAACCCTAGAGCAGCTCATTATCAGTGCTTGAGTAATCGTTTCAGTTTATTCGAAGAATGGCATGACTTCCCAAGGAGAGCGAAATTGGGTCAAATAATCAAGCAAATAAATAAACCAATACTGCAATACATTGCATGTTGGTTATGGAATTAGACTTACTAAGATTCTGGACAGAAAAATGGTTAAAGCAAACAGATATTTGGTCAAGGTCTTGCACGCTGTGTTCTTTTTTAACGACAGATTGGTGTTACATTTTAAGTCAAATGCAGTCATTTAATTTTGGGGGTTTTTTTTCCCGCTAGACATGAAAGAATCTCGCTGCATATTAGTGGTTGCTCACGACAGGAGTTCCCAGCGTCCCCGTGAGGCTCTGTGAGAGTTTTAATCATGCGAAGTAGCAAATTGTGCATCGGCGACGTTACGATATTGTTCCGTCATTCTGCAGCTGCGCTTGCCCAGGCATATCCTCACAAAGCCCACCCTCGCTCAGTCGTCTTGACAATTAAGCCACGTGGCCCAGTCCGTGTTCAGCCCTACAGCCCTATAATCTAAGGAGCAGGCTACAGAATTCAAACTGATACCTGGCTTTGACACTGAACAAATTATTTAAGTGGAATTGAACGTTACTTTCCCCCCCCCCCCCCCCCCCCAGCACGAATGTGTCAGAAGTCAGGTTGTTTTATGTTTTGGTCAATGCAGTTGTTTTTGTGCCTAAGGGGTAAAATATAATCAGGGTAAAAAATGAACCAACAAATACTTAACACGGGAAATGGGTATTTCTTTACAACACCTGATTGTTTAGCCGTGTCTGATAGTCACCAGTAGAGCAGTGACAGCGTGTGATTCTCGTAATGAGATGACGCTATGTGATTTAGCTGGCTCCTCTATCTAGCATAACACAGACTAGTGTTCTACAATAAAACTTCTGCTGTTCACACTGGGTTTTTTTTACTGAAAAAGACCCAATTATATTTGTGAGTGTATTCATGATATGTGATGCTATCGCTTTGTCGCGTACAGCCGAAATAAATGATGTGCTGCCTTCCTACAGGGCATTTTGCATTCATGGCTACACTTTTCCTTTTAAACCAACTCTCTGGCTTGTGTTTGATACCACTGGGTGTTTTAAAATGAGGGGATTTAAACAACAATTAGGCAGAAATTTACTGCACTTCTGAGCGTTATTCAACTTGTTTCACACATAATAATTCTAACAGCAAACTGCTCACAGGAGTAGATATTGGCTTGCATTGCAATGCTTCTTGAAACAGTTTGCAAATGGAATGGCTTTACTTAATGTGATGGATGATATTTCAAAAGAAAGGCTTACTACTATAACGGCAATTCAGAGAGGACTATTAGACAAATGTTGAGTGCTGTGTTTGCAATAAGAAACCTCTTCATCAGGGAAGATGATTTGAAAGTCTGCTGAAGAACATTGCAGTATCGTCGTGTTGTACATTAGCTTTAATAATGCTGAGATGCCACACAGTCCTAAGTTAGCTTTCGCTGCTAAATTGCACTTGTGCGCTGTTATTAAAATTCAGAACATTGCGTTTCCGCCCGTGTAAAAACACTTCGAGGTATACCTTTATAATTATACGCAGTACGTGTTCATTTTTTTCAGCAGTTCAGATGCTATCGTGTAAATCACTAGAATATTGTCGGGGTTTTTTTAGATGAATCGCTCAATGAAATGTTTCATGAAAAGCAGAAGCATGGTAAAGCATTGTCACACATGTCCCTTGGAGGTCATCATCCAGCAGTGGATTGAACATGGGCTGATGATAATGATGTCACAAACGTGCTGGCTATAACCTATTCAATTTTATAATCACAATATGATTTCATATTCAATATAGCCAAGATGTTGTCAAGCTCTTTGCTTATTGTTGATAAAATTGTATTTTTTTTATAATTGGTTTTATAAATAGTGTGTTTTTTTATGATGTTGTGTTTGGAAAGAGCAACCTTCAAAACATCAGGATGCCAACTTTCATTTGCCTCTTCTTAAAAAAAATGTCCAGACATCTATTTTTCCAATTTTGTTCGGACCGAATGCAGTGAATTAATCTTCTGATTTTGAAACTGCTCTTTATGTTCAGACAACTCAAAAGATGCATGTTTTGTGACCCCTCTCTTCATAATTTGGGGAGATGCCCAAAAGCAACAAAATCAGGTGTTTTTTTAATAGTATTTTAAAATCTATGTTAGATTTGGATTTAACACACTTAGACTCCTTAGTGCCATAATGGGCTTTACAGCCATTCTTTCAAGTCATTATTACAGTTTTCCTCA
>JAZEWU010000009.1:2215184-2233087 GCA_036362915.1 Geotria australis | reverse complement strand
AGTTTTGTTATTTGAAATCTGAGTTTCTTTAAAAAAAATATTGAATCAAACATACCTTCAGATGTTGATCGTAAGGTACACAATGTGCTCTTCCATTTTTTGCTGCAATGAATCTCACCGAAAACAATGTTTCCATGGGTGAACACGGAGGCACTCCCACAACCACAGAGATCCACGCTTCGCGGTAAACCCCGCTGGAGCAGGTTTCTCTTGGTGAGCACCTATAAAGCCTGGCATAATTACAAAAGGATGCAGGTGTGGCAATCATGCCTGGCTACCTTTACCTCCCTTACGCTGATGTTTACACACTGCACCAGGCACTCATTTATGGCTGATTCAGCCTAGTTGAGGCCCAGGACAGGTTCAGATACTGCTTGCTATTGGTTATTATCCACGATCGGGAATTGAACCCAGTTGGTAAAGATTCTAACACAGTACTTGATCCACTGTGCTACTGTTCCTTTTTCTCTCCCACATACATACACACACACGCGCCGTAATGCTTATTCCCTGCCGTAAAAAACACATTCCCTTGAAACAGTTAACTGTATGTCACATTTATTAAATAAATGAGTAAAAACCTATAGTTATGGTTACCGTTACAAAAACTAAGAAACACATTTAAATGTGACTGCTGTAAAATTAATTAGATGGAAAAACATGAACAAAAATATATATTTTTTCTGCAAGTCAGCAATATTCTCAGAGTAAAAACATTTCTGCGGTTATTCTCTGGCAGGTTCCTAGGGATTTACAACCCATGTTTCACTGTCATGGGGCACCGTGAAGTCCAACACTTGCTGTGTAATGGCAATCACCGGGATAATGAGCTCTCCAACCAATAGTTTCTCTGCTACCGCTCTCCAGTCAAGTGCCCCTATGTGTAAGCTAGCTTTCAACAGCATTGTACTGTACTCGTGTGCTATCAAATAAATGATGACTTGAGATGGGTGGTGCTCGTGTCGAGAGTACGGAGCCAGCCCTGCAGATAATTCCTCGGTTGAAATCCTGGTCAGCCGCGAATTTTTCTTACTTGCTATGAGCTGACGGTCTCCGGTCAATCACCAATGACATAGAAAAATGTGGATTTGCTTTTGAATTTGGCCGATTTATACGTTGAAAGATAAAGTAGTGTAGATAGTGTTGGGAATGAGGTACAGGTTTAACTATTTCCTCAAAGGCCATTGAAGGATATCAGCGTAATGTGTGGGGGGTGGGTTCACCAGAAGTTACTGCTCTTATAAGAGATGGACGTTCTACATGCTTATAAAAGACAGTAAGTTAAACAATGTAAAATAGACATCATTCAAGATTGCAACTCCCCATCATGAATGGTGAACATAACGATTATTATTTATAAGCACAGGACGACTTTGGAATGATGATGGAAAACGTCAACTCCACAGGACAACCAGGGAACTGAGTAAAAAAATCACAGAAAGTGGTGATGAATGTAGTGTTGCCAACACAGGAAGACCTTTATTCTGCAGAAGACAGAAAATGCTTGATGAAAATGACGTCAATTTTATATTGGGGGGCTGACAGTGTGACAGTGCACTTCTGTTTTCGTGACATTCGGAGAGATGTGAGTGAACTTATTTTTTCACGCAAAGATGTTCAACCGTTGGACTTTCTTGTTTGATTCAACCTATATTTAACACAGAACTCCCAACGAGATTCAAATCTCATTTGCAATAGAGACATGGCCAATAAGGCACCATGCTCACACGGATGGCTAAACAACAAAATACCCATTACCATATAAATAATATGAGTTGCGAGAATGTTAGAAAAAATAAAATGACAACATCAAAGTGACAATAAACTTGCGCCATGTATTCAAGCATTTATTAAAAAAACAATTAATAATTTAATGTGCTAATGTACAGCATCATACCTGTTAGTCATGGCTGAAGTCATTTACCTAAAATGGGGATCATTGCCCACTTAAAACTCACGTTTAAATCTGATTTACACTTGTGTGATCACTACTGAGGCATATCCTCGCAAACACAGGAGAATCGTGTGTGTGGGCTGAGAGGTTTTTTTTCCGTCCTGAAAGACTTCTTTCAAACACAGATTTCTTAATAGTCATGCCCATTATACGGATCTGTAGTCAGTAGTGGATGTTTTGTACAAGTATATCAAGTTGTGGGAAGATAATGTTCTCTAACCATTGGTCTGGAGGGAACAGCTGTGGTTAATGCACAGATCTATGAACCCAGTCTTCTTCTTTGCGATTCTTCGAAGCCAGCCATATCAGTGGCACCTAATACCTGAACTCGCCCGGACCAGCCTTTCCCAAACCACACTGACTAGTGTGGTGAATTATGGTTAACGCAGTGGATTGACTGCCAAAATGATTGCTTGGCTAAAGCAGCACTCATAGCTCTATGTTTAGTAAGCCCTGCCTACTGTTACATTTTTCGTGTGGGAATGTTACTTCAAATGGCACGCTCAGAGATGCCACAACTTTCAGCATAACGTCGGTCTGTTATGATTGGCACAATATAACTTGGAATTTAAGAACAAAGTTGTAAAAAATGTGAAGGGCTGACATCAGGTTGTCTGCAATATATATATTTTGACCTGACAGTTTTTGAGCTGTCGGTTGCTTTTTTTGGTGGTCAATGCAGTATTCGTTTTTTTGCATTCACACCGCAATGAGGCTCGCTGACAATAATGAGAGTGGCGTAGCATAACAATGATTGCAGTGCTTAGGCCATTGTCTTGTCCACAGGTTAATCAAGGATGCCCGTAATGTGCTGCTTTAGCGACGGTTCGCTACAAAGGTGCTCTTTTATTTAACCAGTGCTACATGCACCCCCTGCCTCCCGCATGTGGGCACACCCTTTGGCAGGATTTTAAAGGTGGCACAGGTACAATGGGATTGTGTATGTAATGACGGTGCCATCAGGCAAGATAAAACTGCGTGAGTGATTTTTGGAATGAAGCCAGTTTAAAGCACTGGAACATCTTTGCTAATCTTTTGTCAGGGCTAGGGTTTGCTGTGTTACTCAAAGTGATTTTTTTCCTCAGTCAACTGCCAGCATTTAAAGGCAGACATTGCGTAAATACGGTCTCAATGGTACTTAGTCCGATTAAAGAATATTGTTGTATACAGTATTAAGGGAATACGTTACAAATATTGAAAAAGATGGAAATTAATTCACTCAAGCATGAAAGTGTATACAAAGCACAGGCTGGAAACCTCCTTCATTTTTTATGTGTATTAAAAAACAAATTCTTACTGGTATCTTAGATCTCCTGCCAGCCTAATGTGTTGTATTAATAAAACAACCCATCTCATCACCCTGGGTGAGGACCACACATGCTTTATAATGAACATTACTCTTTTTAAACATTCCTGAGTTTACAAATATACCAACGTTCGGCTACTCACAACGGCGGCATGGAAATTCGACCGGCTTTTGGAGAATGTTCACAGCCGTGCACGTGTTCTTCTCTTCCCATGGATTTGAGTTATTCTGAGTCAATGAGGATTTGGACCTTGAAGGATCCCTTTCTTAAGCTCGCAGCCTCCGTGCCCCACACATTGTTGAAACTGTGGGGAGGCCATCGCTTGTAATAAGGTCTTTGCCTATGATCGCTGGTCTGTGGGGAAGAGCACGATGGAGGCTGGCCCATAAAAAAAACACCTTTAGCCCGTGACAAGATCCTGGCAAAGCAGAACTGACAGGTTCGAAGCTTTCACTTCCTTCATGATCATTTGAGATTCACACCCTGACACCTGCTCCGCTCCCTCCCACATCCCAGGGACTCGTGCTCTCTCCTAGAGATCTTCTCGTGAGCGTCTGATGGGCATGCATGATGCATGGATCATTATTTATATACTTACTTACTTTTATATCTATTGGGCGTGTTGTTTATTTATTAGTCCTCGTTGCTCGGTTGTAAGCACGGGGGGCATGTCCATGAACACAATGCAGGGCTCGAGCCAAGAACTCGACTGAAGGGTGCAAATGAGTGAACAGAATGTTGGAATTAAACATTAAGGAGGCGAGGTAGTGTGCTCGCAGCCATATTACAGATATACTTCTGGAAGTGCAGTGTTTGCACAGAAAGTGCAAAAATCACAGAAATCGACCTGCAATATCCTCTTGTTGTACCAGACAGCTAATTAGTTAATGCTGGATATGATTACCGCGCTCATCAGCATGGTGAAGTACATTCTTTGATGGTGGTCTGTGTTCGATACGAACATCACAGTGGCAGCCAAAGCAAGGAACATGCCCAAAGGGGAACCTTCACCTAGGAGATGGAGCGATAAGATCTGCATGTGTGCAGGAGCTAGATGTATTGTTTCATCACGCTCCTTGACAAGTGATGACGACTTGGAGAGGCCTTCATCCAGCAATGGCTAGATCACGGTTGATAGTAAAATTAATGATGCAAAGCCACATGCAATAATCGTGCCAGGCATTGGGTATCGAAGGGTATACACGTAATGGCTTTCAGGAGTCAGTCAATTTTTCCACAACTCATTAAAGACAGATTCAATCATGATGCAGTTTTTTCTGAATTTAATTGTTATTATTATGTTTTGCTTGTTGCCACAATAATATTCAAATTGTTATATAAGCTTTGTCTCATGAGATGATGAAATGTCGGTTTGAAACTCAGCAGCTAGAAGTTCATCATCCTGTGTCACAGAACGGTTTGTGAAGTTCTGTTAAAAGACCTCCAGACCTTATAAATGCCCTATAAATACCCTGCAAAAATGTGTTTTCATGTGTCAATCAACTTAACTGTTTAAGTCTCAGAGCTTGAATAAGCCAAAACTAAATTAGCATGTATTCCTCACCCCTGGACCTGAACAAATTTTAATCTTACGTGTAAATATGAAAATAATAATTCTGTATTGTCCTCATGGATGAAATGCATGATATATAAATGACAATGTGGGAACGTACGTTTAAAGGTCATAACATGTGCGTATTCATCTGTTGAACAACGGTGAAGACAAATGACTTTTTGTCCTTGTGGATAAGGGAAGGGGTGGTTAATGTTAAATATTGAACTGTCGTTATATGGGAAAGCTTAGCTGTAAGCTCAGACCATCTCACAAATGAGACCCTTCAGCTATAACACTAACAACAAATAATAATAATGAAATGAATTCCGTCCAATAAACAGTATTAAGGAGACATTGATGCTGTAGAGTGCTCCATTAACCGCACGAATTAGCGCAATCAATGTCCAAAGCAAGTATTTCAGCTGTTATTAATAAACCCCCACAACTGAAATACCCGTGTATTTATTGTTTGTTGGGTTGATGAGAATTGTTATTGGTATTGATGAGTTTGAATGGGGTTGGATGCAAAAAGAATTAACTGTTCTCCACCATACGGCACTTGTTTTCATATCGGTACAGTCACCATGCAGGTCTAGTCCATTAGGGAACTGATTAAATAAAATGTAATCATTTTAACATACCGGCAAATAATGTGGATTAAATGCTCGCTGCAGCCCAGACGATCGTCTGAGTTTCCACACCATAAAATGCCACCTTTGCATTTCCACGCATAACTGTTTGGTGTCTGCTTATACCCACAGGGTTTTTGATGTCAAAAGACCTAATGTTGTGCTTTGGTCTATAAAATCCTGACATATAGAATAATTCAACAATACCTTTTATGGAAAACATTTGGCCAATATATGAAAAACGTTTTATTTTTATCACTTGGTCATGGCCTATTTAAAATCTGCAAAGGGTAGGTGTAATTTCCAAGCACAGTACATAGTGGTCTGTGATGGACTGGCGTCCTATCATGGGTATAGCCCTGCCTTGCGCCCTGTGTCTGCCGGGATAGGCTCCGGCTCACCGCGACCCTGCACAGGATTAAGCGGTTTCTGACAATGGATGGATGGAGCACATGGTGGCTTTCACAAACACAGACTAACAGCAGTGGCGATGCCCAATAGTGCCGTAGGTAATTTCATCGGCAATTTTATTTGTTTACAGCGGTGAGTGGCCCATGTTCAGAGCTGCCTTATTAGAAGAGGAACACAACATAAAGCCCTGTAGGAATAAATAAAATAGTAACAATTTTGAATTACCGTGGAACACATGCAGCGACGGTAAAAGTCACACAGGCAGAATGATTGTTCATTTGACCTCTCCCATGTAAGCTCTGTGAGCATGCATACAAGCCATAAACTAATAACATTGTAATGTCTGTAGCGGCTGCCAAGCTGCAAAATGAAATAACGAGATAAAAACTAATTAATTCATTGCTGATAGTTCAGAATACCTACGCGTGAATTGGCAATACGTTACAATAAAACAAAAATGTGCCGCAGATTCTCCCATCGCGCTCTGCTTTGTCACGAGTTTATCCTCAATTCCAATCGACTTAATGCAGTGCCTAAATTGGATTCCTTTGTGTGGCTAAGCAAGCAATGCGAGGCAAATGGAGCATAGTGTGGGTGTTAATCACTTGTTAACACAAGGGCTGCAATGGCTAATCGGGCAAGCTGCAAAAATCGATGGATAGATGCTGTGAGGGGTGAGTACAACCAGACACCGGGTGAGACGTGAAAAGGTGAGACCAGTATTGTGTTCGGAGGTTATTAAAGCAGAAAGACAACCCAGTTGGGAGGAATCCGCATTGTGATAGGGGACTTAAGAGCTCTAGCTGCGTTGATCTGGCTCTAACACTGACCACTGGTGGGCTCATTGCCAATGTTTCTATTTGTAACAGGTAAAGATTTAGAGGTCTTATCAGATGCTTCAGTTTGCTTGCCTAATTCTTTTTGCGATTAAACCTCAATTCTGAAAATAGGCAAGTGACCACCGTCCTGGTTCCCTTTCACTGAATATATGTTTAGACATTTTAAGAATTATCTAACGTAGTGCTGAGCATATTGATGATATTTTCATTTTTTTTACGGCGGGTCTTATAAAATAAACACTCGTATTGTTTTAACACGTGTTTAAAGCCGTGAACTGCCATCGTTGGCTATTTGTACGTGACAAGAGTAATTTGTTTTCATATATGGGAACCGATGCTCCTTTAAAATATTAATCTTAGAGACCACGCTGAAAAATAAAATGCTTCGTGCTCCCAACACACGTAACGGGGAAAAATTAAACCGTTTTTTCTTTCATCTGCTACACATGTCCAAAGAGCACCGCAAATGAGCAGCGACTTCCTCTTTGTGACTCGTTAACCCATAATTAACAGCATCTCATATTTGTATGAAGGGGGCTTGAATTGAATTTAGTGCTACGATCTATTGCACATATTTACATTGAGCGCTCTTATTTAGGTGTCAGGGCTTAATGGGTGGCGATAATTTAATGACATGGCTTTGTAATGACCTCATTATCCTGGGTTGTGTGTGACATCACGCCCAGCTTCTTACGTCAGATCAAGGCTGACGTCGCCAGTTGAGCGAGCTGTACGAATGAAGATGGGAAAATAATGCCACCAGTAAAATGTGACATTTATTACACGTACTGCAGATGCACGCCGGAACTGCATATACGGTGCAATTGCCACAAAGCTGTGTCATTAGACATAACACGCCTTTAAATAAAGAACTTAAGCTATTATTATGGCGTAATTAATGTTTTAAAAAATGGAGCGCACGCGTCAGCGTTGAATATTGATCGCGGAAAAGAGTTCAAATGTTTAAAATGCACGGCACCATACCCCCCCCATCAACACATTTAGAATGTACAGGCGGCGTCCCATCCGTATATCATCCACCATGTGCATAATTGCAAGTAACTAGTGAAACTGTGATTGGACATTATTTATTAAAGCCATGCCTATTTCAATTTAATATTTAAAGGGCTGAGAACCATTACAGCGAAGAGTACAAAGGAGGCGAGTCTCCGCACAAGTCTGTAGAAACGAGAGCTGTAGGCATTTCATATCAGAAATGCGGCATAATGAATGGCCCACTAGGAATAATGTTGCAGACTGTGAAAATCCACCGCATTGCCACAACTTGTACGCTGTGTACGCAGACTTTCTGCGTGAAAGGGAATTGAAGGAGGAAGCGTTTCAGTAGGGCGATTTAAGAGGGGGGTCTGATCTATTGCAGGCCTTGCAGCAATTTTAGATTCCGACTCGGTGCAGGAACCTCTGACAGCCGGGAGCTGCTATGAATGGGAAATTAGCAGCTCATTGATGTGACCACTTTAATCCGCTTTATGTAAATGTTATGATGACAGGGAGGGCATCAAGCACCCCAATATGCTCTGCTTTGCATAATAAATGGTTCCTGGGCTCAGATTTAGCGCCGCTTGTTATTTTTTATATTGCCCATGCGTCTGATTTTGTTAAATGCCGTCCGTGGCTTCTTGTTAAATTGCCAAAAGTTGGGCCAATAAATTAACTAAAAGATAGCTCTTCAGTGTTACACATTTCCTTGAAAGTCAGACGAAAAAAAACCGATTTTTTTTTTATTCCAGGGCAAAAATAATTCTTTTTTTTTGAGAGACAAAGGAATCAATATCGAATGTAATGAATAAAAAGCCCTAAAACAAAAGACGCACTTGAAAGCGTTTATGTTGCGGAAAGGTGTCTTGTGCGAATCCACGGTGGCTTATTGGGGCTGGGTGACAATGAAACCGTACGCTGATGTGTGCATTTCCTTGTAAAGCCACGATTACACGTGCTCGCCGGTGCTCTACAGGAGCAGCACACGTCGCATCACACGGCGACATCCAGCGTTTGTGTCGAGGAGTCGTACACGGACGGGGCACGGCACAGTAGCAAAACGCCGTCAGTCTGTCACTGCAGTGCAGGTGATTTACTGTGCTGCATTGCAGAGTGGAAGAGGCACGCCATCCGTAGTCTTCCATCAGCACGGATCTTTAGCCCTCCGGACAAGTACAAGGCACCTTAGCGCTTTTCCTCTCGGTTATTAACAACGAGCGCACACATGTAAACACACACACACGTGCATGTTGTGTTTACCTACAGTGGTTCTTCGCTGCTTTGTTGCGTTGCCATTTGTGTTTGTTAACCGCGAGTCATCCCTTGCTGTCGGGAAATGTGAGCGGGTGGATCTGTAGCTTGACAATGTTGTAATTATTCAACGAGGCTGAATTTAATTCCGATACCGCAGCATCATTGTATTGATTGAATGGGTACTATTTTGGGTGAAGCCACCGAGGTCAAGTTAAAGCACCTTTTGCAACAGGCCTACAAAAATGTGAAATGGTAAAAGCACAAATTCACTCACATCAATTGATCTCAACCGGAACACGCAAGTCGTCTCTTGACTAAACGGAGCCGAGGAAATGGCTTTAATGCCTAACCTGCCGTGCACTCTGGCTAATTGCAAAGCAGGTGTCGTGCAAACTAACATATATATTTATATTCATACAACCCTGTACGTACAGAGCTATGTGATGTATGACAGCGTGGTCAATGTTTTTTTAAAGAATGGAAACGTTGAATTTCATTGCGGTGTTGAGTCCTTAAAGGTGAAGCTTTTTTTAAGCAATACTTTGATATCCGTGAGGAATTAATCACATTGCAGCGTATCTTGTGTCCGTCATAGATGCTACTGAGGCTTCAAAGTGCAATTCCCTACATTGACCTAATATTATACCATCACAGTATTCGGAGTATAGTGTTCTTATAGATGCACTGTTAATGGAAATACTGGGTACAATTAATTGTATCACATTGCACAATAATCATGCTTTGGCTTTCATTACCACGTAATTGCAAAATATTACCTCGTGTTACAGTTGTAATTGCAACATAAGTGCACATAATGACTTACAATGCTGTCAAATTTATTTGAACATTTCCAGCAAGCATTTAACCCATTTTGTTAAAACTGCACACATTTAATTACAGACTTGCGTACATTCCAGAGATTTAAAACCAATGTTTCGGTTTGTGCAAAGCAACAAGTACACATTATTTTACTGCTGGCGATTTCAAAGAAACAGCTGCAATTATTCTTCCTTTAATTTAATACTCTTCGACACGTAACATAATTCCAGTTAGAAGAATGTTTTAAGGCAGAAAAATTCGTCGTGGATTAATGTACCATTTTGAAAGTGAGACAGGAAGAAAACTGAGAATTGCTTTGCACAGTTGCTCTTTTGAGATAGCAGTGTCGAGCACTCCTCTCTCCTTCACGAAGCATTGCAGAGGGATCCTCAGGCGAGGCTCAGAACACGGGAGGATGCCTCCAACGTGGGAGGCAAAACGTCACGAAGGAGAGAAAGGAGGGCACTCGACACGGCTATCCCGAAACAACAGCTTTGGAAAGCAATTCTCAAACATCGAGCCCTGGAAACCTACATCAGTACATAGGCAGAAAACCACTGCCTAGTCTCAAGGGATTTAAAAATAACATTTTTACTGACATACATTTTGATAGATTCTCAATGCAGAACTCCAATTATTTGTGGCCATATTACTAGTGCCAAATATTACGTATCAAAACTCCTTAAATCCTCACTCATATTCCACCAGTTATCCACGATTATACTGCAGGTTCTGCAAATTTACCCATTGTGCATTGAGGAACGCCAATCCATAAAAAACATTGTTTAACAGATAACAGGTGATTTTTTTGCAAATTCGTCTTATTATATTCAAGTTATTGTCGTTGGTAATTGGGAGTAAATTTGAAGTTAACCACAAATAATATGGTCTGCGAAGTTCACCCCTAACATTGTTGCAAATAAGGAGAATTCTCCCACATATATATGGACAAAGCTACCATACATCGATTTGGTGTATTGTGGAAGCAATATATATTTTATATTTGCATGACAGTGATACATATTTGATACGTGTGAGTCCAGTGGCTCCGGGTTAAGGTCAGCTCGTGACCTTGGGCAAATTGCGTCCTGTCCACACAGCTGTAAAAATGTAGAACGGACCCACTACAGTATATATTTCTCTGTCAGGCACAAACACACAAATCTGTGTAATCTTTGATTGAAGCAAGACACTAAGCCACATACATGGTGATTGCTGCACTAAAACAAAACACATTTCCATAATAACTGTAACAGGTGTACTTTACCCAGGAAAGCCTCCTTGATGCTTTAACTGAACTGCACTTGGCTCTACTCGGGGCACGCACAGAGGAAGGTTGAGTGAGCTAGTGCCCCATCCAGAAAGCCTTGCCCCACAAACCCCCCACACGAGACTAGGTGCAGTGTTTACTATTCGAGAGGGACACTCTGCCCCTGGCCTTGAAATATTGAGTTGCCCACCAAAGATGAATTCTCGGGGCACACCACTGGCTGCGAGTACAAAATGGGCGACATCTGGGATCATAAATGATTTGTCAGTGTAGTGGAAGACACTTTCATTATTCAACAATTTAACAAAATGGCAGCCAAGCTTCGCAATCACCAAGGTGCGCTGTCCAAGCCCCACACAATGCACCATGGTGAACATGAGGGATTAAAAATGGCAAAGGATCATTTGGTGGTGTTTTCTATACGCTGCACACTTTTATCCAACTATAATATTAGGCTTGCACTTTTATCACAAAAAGGTGTATGGTATTTATATGAAGTGGTGTGATTTGGGATGCAGGAGGAACAGTAGTGTGAAGTGTTTGGCACATGGTGCTATAATCCCAGTTTAATTCCCAGCTACGACTAACATCAGTGGCGAGTGACATCTGAACTGGTCCTACTGACCCATCTCTGTACCAACCCACACTGACCAGCGTGGTGAAGTATGGCCACATTTTCATGATCGATGCAGTGGGTGGAGGCCTCAACCTGAAAGTAAATTATCAAATTACTCTAAGTGATGGTTATTTATTTTTTAACTGACCAATTTCATCTGTTCTTGTATTATGGACTGTTCTTCACCGTAGGAATTTCTCACACTTGCAGAGTGAAAAAGTGAACACCCCACGTTCACTCTATACAGGTGCACTTTGGCCCTAACTGCAGAGGGCAGGTGCTGCGTTCTTCCGTGGAACATAGTTAATGGGACACCAACACAGCAGCACACATCATTTTAACCACCGTCTTCAGGTCTCAATTGGGCATTTCAGCCACTGGATACACGGCGCAGCAGTTTCATTACAGTGCGTATGCATTAGCCACATAATTTCCTGAACGCTGTGAACGTTGGGTTACCCCATAGCTAGGACGTCTCGGCGTGTGTGAGCAGGCACGATGTCATCGCCTTGCCCAATAGTAATAAGTCGAGAGATGACAGAGTGGGGTTTATGTGGAAGACTCATCCGCTACCTAATTACTCCATCTTCACCGGAACAAAGTAGCCTTGCGTAACCTTTGCACGGCTACCCCGATGCCAGGGATTCTTCTCTTAATCAAACACAGTGCTTTATGTACTTCTGCCGAGGCGTATACTCAGCCATGCTGTGTGTGTGTGTGTGATTAACATAGCGGCAGCAGCTTGTCCGATATGTGTCTGCATAAATTATTGTTTTACGCACGCTGCCTAGAGTGAGTCAAGGATAATAGGGTGCATGCTGCACAAGGGCGCATAGGTATTCTGAAGACGTTCGACATAAACTCCGCTGTGTTGAAATACAGGAAATACATTTAGCAAGCACTTAAATTGGTAAACTATATTACCCGCAGTGCTGAGTGAAATTTCCTAGCACGAATCGCTATCGGTACAACATTAGGCTTTGCAGTAACATGTAACAAATGTAGAGGTTTCGTTCTACAATTATGCTGCCTTATTCGTGCTTTGTCGAAATGGCCAGCCTTTGCCCCGCCAAAAAGTCACGATGTGAGTGTGGCTATTGTTTCTGATAAATGTCATTTTATTTATTTATTTTCAGTTTTCTCTCCGGCTTTTTGTACTGCACGGATTTGGTTTCAGACTTGTGGAAGGGCCATATAGCTGCTGTCTCATGCCCAGGCCTGTTCATTTCACCAGGGTGTTTGGTGACTCGGGGTTACGAACGTTTAATATTGGCTTGGGCTCGCATGCCTGCCACTTGGCAGCGGTAAAATGCAATGCCCTGGGTCTTTAAGAGAACCATCAACCCCAGTGTCCCCAAGATAAAAGGGAAAGCGAGCATCACCACACTCCAGACATTTTTCATCGATTGCATTCGGTCAATAGACATACCACACGCCAGGTGAATACCTCCTGTTCGTTGATCATTAGATTTGGGAAGACGGCGTGAAGCTGGTTATGCAATTAGGCTACAGTGTTTTCACTGCCAAAAGGCAATTTTTCATTTGGGCACAAGTGAGTGCACAAATACATTCATTTGCACTGTACAAGCTATAGTGGGGTTTTTTTTTCTCTCCCAATGTCTCCAATACGGCAAATTATATACGACCATACATCTGTAATGCTGTGGTCTGTAATTTGAGCACTCGGTAAGATAATTACCACGCCTGCCGCTTTCAGGCAAAGTTTCTTGATGTCATAATGCCCGGTCTATTGCACGCTATGGCACAATCTTTCATGTTAAATGGCAAATGTATGATTTATGAACCGTTCACGGTTAGGCCTGGCAGAGCAGGACAGAATCCCGAGCAGACAAGTGGAAGTTGCTAAAGCCTTTGTGGTGTGTGCTGAGCCGAGCAAGCAGGCTCAGGCCTGCAATCGAACCTCGTGTAATTCGATGCACGGTTAGGTGATGCTGGTGGAATCGGGAACACGTTACTGTACGCTCTTGACCTCTGTTATTCTACGGCAATTACGTCACAGCGGCTCAAATAGCCAGGGACGGAATTACAGACATTTATGATGATATCCTGTTTTGCAGGCATTGGGGAAACTACACCTGATCTCATGCAGTGTGAGCCTCTCTATTAATGCGTTTGCCAATCACTGCTTTCTGGCGCTTCTACAGCTGAACTGCAAGATACCCCAATGGTGGGGGAATAGCCGTAATGTCCAACGGTTTTGCAATTCTAGTGGTTTAATTATTTATGTATTCCTTCCAACGTCAATGACTGAAATTCTAAGTTCACAGATGGGAGGCAGGTGCACTCTTCACATTGGACTTCAAATGCTGAACAGTGGAATATTGGATGTCGCAAAGTACAAAGAGGAGGAGGAAATGGTAAACTTGGGGTTTAAAAGGGAATGGAACAGTGACCATTAATTGAAAGAGAATTAGGGATCTGATATAGGTTTCCATAGCTCGATGTATGAGAATTGCTCTGAAGAGCTGCCCTCTCAGGTTAGCTGTGTCGAGCGTTCCTCCTTTCTCTTTCGCGACGTTTCACTACCCAAGTTTTAGGCATCACCGGGCTTCTGAGAAACTGTCAAATAGTTATGCACCGTTAATTGTATGACTACTATTTTTGTGGGCTGCCACCTCTTGTGTCGTCCCACATATGGATGATAGACCTGTTCCCCTTGAGCTACTCCATTAGCCATAAATGCCTGTCATAAACCCTAAAACTACTGGCTAAATTAATTCTGGCCAGGCAGAGAGGAGTGAACGTTGAGGGCCTTATTGTAAAGTCAGTCAGGTTTGCTGATGATATGTCCTATTTGGATCGTTCTAAACTGGGGCTGCAAAAATGGCAGGAAGCTTGAACAATACTGTGACTGGCACTGACATGAGGCAGACTGAACAGAAAAAGCAGTCGTGAAAATTATGCGTAAAGTTGGACGTGAGGTAAATGTTACAGTGATTGACAACAGCTGGAGCAAGTGAGATAATTTAAGTATCTGGGAATTATGTTGACGGAAGATGACTGATTCTTGAATAAGATTATGTAGCCAGGGTTGCCATGGGACGGACGCGTGGCATTCACCAAGAGAACGTTGTTGACAGACGAATGCCAAACAGTTGAAGAGGAGACTTGTGAAGGCCCTTATATGGAGTACAGAATATTGTTGTGTATGGCAGACACACGGATTGTGACAATGGGAGACTTCGTCTTTGCGATTCTTCGAAGCACGATGGTGAGCTTCTGGACATAGTTGTCTTTTTCAGCTCGGCTTCGAAGTGTGTTTGGTAGAATTCGCAGGTAATACCAAGTATTACTTGACAGGGATCGCGACGTGAACGCTTCTACCTTGACCCCCGAAAGCTTGATGAAGAAAGTTCAATAGAAGGATTTTGGGAAAGAGGCCAAGACGAAGAAAAAAAAAGAAAGACGCTACTTGAAGGTTTGAAAGAAGGGAGACACACAGTAAAAATAAGGAACAAAGCTCAAGATCAGCGTGTTTTCAGCCAAAGGACCTGCCATTGTGCAGAGGACTATATAAGATAAGCCTGACGTCTGTTTTGCATATTGCGGTACATTTCCTTATTGCTTTTTAACCTGAAAGTGTTATCGTATCCACTTTGTAACCCCATCATATAAGTCATAGTATGTGTAACTACCGAGCCGTACAGTTTATGTGGGTCGCGTGGGCTAATTTACACAGTCCATAACCGCTCCAAATTAAAGCGATATGAGGAAATGTTCGGTAAAATATTGAATGGGTAGCAATCGTACTACAGTAACCTCTTTGATCAGCTACAGTACTTTTCTTGTAAAGTCCGGAATGTTGAAAAAAATCTCCATATCCCCCTGCGCCTGCTGTGAGCTTTTATGATGGAGCATATTTTAAAGAGCGGGAGAGTGACTCTATTGCTCCTGCCTCTGACTTGTCCTCCATGTATTACTGGACTCCAGCTGCTGCTGAAACTATACCCCACCTCGCAGTGTTTGCATATCATTTCGGAAATGGTATGGCAGCTACTGACTGAAGCAATGGAAACATCAACAGCAAGTTTATACAATACAGAGCCTAGGAGCGTGAACATGTTTTCTGTGTTCATGGCGGTGGATTTATCAGTCAGTTGACACCGAATTCCTCCCACTCTACATCAGTGTCTAATCTAGTTACACGTGCTGATAACACGTAACTTAAATTAAATATACCGCATGGGCTTTACCAATTTCCCAATTCCAGTGAGGTCACAAGTTTGAGTGGCAGGGTGGCACATTAAGTAACATCTGCGCCTCACAGAAATGAAAGTCCTGCCCAAGTCAGTTCGATTCCCGCCTGGGGCGACTTTTGTGTGTGTTATCCCCCTGTTCTGCGTGGGTTTCCTCCGGGTTCTCCGGTTTCTTCCCACAACTTAAAAAAACACTAATTAATTAATTGGCCAATAACATAATATATGGGAGGCAGTGTCTGGCGGGTTGGCACCGGCTTACTGCGTGGCTTGATTTCCTTCCCCCCACCGCCCCGCAGGTTACATCGCGCCTCTAAGTCATTCTCTCTTTGAATTAATATCTTCGAAATTGAATGAACATGTGAGCGTCAGAAATTGTACCATTAAGTTGCCAAAGCTTTGCTAGACAACGGATGCGGTAATCTGAAGCATATTCGATGCTCTTTAATTCTGAGCACACTGCCATTCTATCACGAGTATAATTTTGTAAATATGTTCTTATAAAGACTATCTGCATGGTCCAATGCATTTTAATGAGGCAGCATGGAGTACAGTGTGGTGTAATAATTAATGTAGGTGGCATGCCAATGTATGTATCATAACCACACGTTAATTAAACGGCGGTTACTTGCATAATGTTGATGGATTCGTAGGGCCCACGACTTGTGTTCTGGAGATATAGCTGCTATTTGATGAAACTGCCAGTTAAAAGAAATTAGAAAAACACAGGGCTTTGGTGATAAGGGTACGGCTTGTCTACTTAACAGAGCTGTTAGTTAGTAGTTATGTAACGCCAAGGACAGGTAAATTACATAGTGGATAAAATTCATTTCAACATTGTTGCATATTTTCCTTTTGTAAGGTGGCCTTATCTAAGACCCTTCAACACGTAGTTTATTGTACTGCTACAGTTGCAAATAACAATACGATACCCCTATTCCGAGTGCACATTGCCAAGTAAATCTCTGCTTTGCATCCTGGAAAAATATAGACTTACGTAAATAGTTAATTAAATGCTGCCTGCCCTTGCCGTTACTCAATGCGAAATGGGCTCTGTCCATGACATTTAGACATACCGGCATTGTGATCATGTTTATAAAGCCATAGTGAGCACATCTTTCTAGGCAACAAAATTATATACACTATTTCGTGAGGGAACGAGGCCAAAACTATAGCGCTCGAAGTCAAGTGTGGCCATTTTCTCTCCATGGTAAAATGCAGATTAATGTATTGTCGTTCAAATATACTTAAACTGTGAATATGTAGCATTGAATTATCGTTGGTATTATTTCTAGTTGCTTAATTAGCACATTTAATGTTGGTGGATGCACGTGAACAATTCCATTGCGTAACTGAACCTGAAAATGAGCAAAGGTCTTCTCATCTATTTTTGCAACTTAACGCCTCCTTCGGTGATCATTGTAATTATGCTACGGGTGTGTTGAGTTTCTCTTTCACAACCTGTACTGAGCACAGCATGGCCACGTTCTTATTTGCATCACTCAAACGAGGTATTGACAATGCACACAATCGTGGGGTCAGGTTAGGACATTCCACGTTACTATGGTGGAGTCCCGTCACAGCACAGGCCAGCCACTTTTGACTTTCCGTAAGGTGGTACATATCGCCCATGCAGACATGACTAGCTCAGTTAACTCCCAAATGGGGATTGAACTTGCATTTTTGTTGGCTGTGAATCGAGAGCTCATATATGAAGTGGAATAGTCCATCCATCCATCCATTTTCATAAATCGCTTAACCCTGTACAGGGTCGCGGTGAAGTGGAAGGAATAGTATGCTGTGGTTTGTACACTGCCCTATTAACTGTTTTACCTAAGTTTTATGCTCGGCCACAGCTAACACCACTGGTGAGTGATATCTAAACCGGTACTGGGATTCCCCCTCCCTTCAACCAAGTCACACTAACCAATGTGGTGAAGTATGGTCAAACAATCCGCATGAGCAACGTGGCATGGGGAAGAAGCTTTCGTCCAGCTGTGGATTGACAAAGGGCTGTACGTGTTTTAAAATAC